>MCJB01049023.1:23093-46037 GCA_002018475.1 Nicotiana obtusifolia
TATATATATATATATATATATATATATATATATATATATATATATATACACTCTCATCCAAAGTTTAGGTCTTTTGCGTACTCATTTGGAACTTTAGTCTATCATGTAATTTCCAACTTAACTTAGACTTAGGGCTCTCCTTAGACCCCACTCACTTATATTATTCCTCGTACACTTATTATCATATCCAATTAATATCCATCATATTAATAGTCCTCGTCTGCACATAAAATAATATAATTAGCACACATTACCTTTCTTAATAGCGCTTAATCACTTTGAAATTTTCCGGCGTGCTACAATCAGATTGGTAGGATAGTGATAAAGCTACCATCACAATGAACGGTAGCCTAGACATAGCCACTTTAACCTCGAACGGTGCCTTGGTTTACACCACAATCGGTGAGAGAGTGACAGGGATGTCATAGTAGTGTCTCCTTCTCTAATAAGACCGATGGATCCTTCTTGATCCTATTCTTCATCAGTCTCGATCATGTTTACTCCCTCACCCCTGTGGTCGGGAAGGGGTTTTTGCGGACGTTAGGCGCATATTCCTTTGCCTGTATCACCTTAGTATCAATCAACATCTAGATCTTATCCTTCAACATGTGACATTCTTTGATGTTGTTTCCTTTCATGCCAGAGTGGTAGGCACATGTTTTGTTGGGGTTGACTCATTGATAGGAGTTTTTAATCGTGGCTGCAGGAATAGGCATGACATAACCGGCAGCCTTCATTCTTTTGTACAATTGAGCGATTGGCTCAGCGAGAGGGTTGTAATGCCTAGGAGCCCTGCAGTCAAAGTTGGGTCAGGGTTTAGGGTAGTTCTGCAAGCAGGTGGAGATGAGTGATAGTAAGTTGGTTGCGCATTACAGGTATGGTAGGTGGTAGCAGGATAATGGTATTTTGGGGGCGAGGGATGGTATGTAGGTGGGGGTATTTAATAGGTGAGGGGAGACTTCGGCCCTTAGACTACCATCACGGCACCCACCTCTTTCTTCTTAGAAATGCCTCTAGACTGCAAAGCTTTATTAGTGACATGCAGAGCTTCGAAATTGGTAACTATGCCACTCTTGATACCCTCTTTAATTCTTTCTCCTAACTTGATGATGTCAGAGAACTTGTGATTCTCTATGACCATTAATCTTTCATAATATTGTGGGTCCTGAGCTCGGACAAAGAACATATTCATTTGTTCCTCCTCTAGCAGCAGCCTTACCTTAGAAGCTTTTAATCTCCAACAAGTGGCATGCCCAATTAGGCTATTTCTTTGGGTTTTGACTGATGTACCAAGATAAATCATCCTCATTGATACTTACGAACAACTTCATGCGGATTTGTTTGTTCTTGCCTACGCCCACGAGTTTATCGCAATAAGTTCTCAAATGCACCTTGGGATCACTGGTGCCATCAAACATTTCAAACTTCGGGGGTTTGTAGCCTTCAAGTAGCTCCACATCTGGTTAGATACACAAATCTTCATAATTCAAACCTTCAATACCCTTTCCTCCCTCGACACTGTGGAACCTTCCAGATAACTTCTTCAACTCTTCAGCCATGTTCCTGATGGGTAGGTCTTTCTCGGTAGGTTTGGGCATGTATAGAATTTGCTGTAGGGTGTATGGTAGAGTCCACGTATATAGGGTTTTTTTGGTGGGTTCCAAGGACTTGAGTGTATGGATGATCATTGATGGTTGCCTGGGGTGGATCGTGGGTAGGTTGTGGTATATTTTGAGGAGCATGGTAGGTGGAGGTTTGTGGGTATTGGGTTGTATTATGAGGATGTTGCTGAGGAGATTTTAATTATGGAGGGTTTAGGTTTTGTGGGAGTGTGGGGTTATGGTATTATTGTATAGTAGGGGGATTTTGTGGAGATTAGGGTTGTGGATTTTGAGGTTATGAATTCTGGGGTTGTTTCTGGTTTTGAGTGGTAGTATTCCGGTGATTGATTTCGGGGATGTATAAGGTGAGGGAGAGGTTGGCGAAGTTGCGGACCTGCTCGAGATCACCTTGTAACTCCAAAATCTTCTATTCTAATCGCAGAGCTAGTTTGTTCTGCCCCGGTGTAATTCTTCCATCTTAAATCCCCACATTCTCTGCCATAGGAGCGTTGTCTTTCCTGTTGCCACTCAAATCGTCCATCTTTCCTTTGCCCTTTGTTTTGATGTCGTTAGGAGGGGGAGGATGTAGAGGACCTCTAGATCTGGTGTGGTATGTTGATGTTGCCAGAATGCACGAACCAACCTTTGGGAATGAGAATAATCAAAAGAAAAAAAAAATGAAAGGTAGCCAAGTTAGTAAGACGGAATAAAAGAGTCTTGCAGTATTTAAACAGATAGCATATACACATGCAATGGTTCGCGTCCTAATTTGGGGACCTCGTGCCTGAGGTAGGCCTAAGCGACAAATAAACTTGGAGAAATTCTGTGCCAACATTGCTTCATCCAATTAAAGCAAAAATAAATCAAACCAATCTATTACTGAACATATAGAGTTACTAATGGCACAAAGCCTTATTACATCGAATCTAAATGAAATTTAACTATAAAAAGAGAACTATTCCTATTCTACTTGGTCCCAGATGGACCTTCTCCACGCTTGCCTTTTTGGCTCCATCGATCACATTCCCAAGGTCGCGCATGTCGAGTAGAAAGTAAGCCATTGCCACCTTTCCTCCTTCGTCGTAGCCCATACCTTGGCAGTCCCAGAGCTTCTTCTTCATCTTCCCTTCAAACTCCATCAACCCCTGCTCTAAGTGCTCTAACCTCTCTGTCAACTTTTGCGATATCCTTCCGTTCCCTTATTGCTTCCATGTCAGTCTTATATTATTCCATGTGTTTGGCCTCTAATTCGAAGACGCTCTTGTGCAACCTCTTGTATTATACCAGAGCCTCGGCCTCTTCGTCTATGATCCTTCCTTCCAGCTTGATTCCCGGTTTGACATCCCTGGTTATGTCATCATCTAGCCACAACAGGTAGTAGTACATGTGTCCAATGTGATACCTGTCAGGCTCTATAGTCTCTCCGTCTACAATGAGCTTTTGATTCACATGTGCCGAGCCTCGAACTTGAAGGGAATGACATCCCCTTTGAAGTCTGCCTTGTACTGACTCATATTGGAAACCTGGGGTATAACCTATTTACTTCCAGCTTGTCTTATCACCCTGATCGGAGCATAAGGGTAAATGCCCGACAATCCGATCAACACCAAATGAGTGGCCTTCTTGGACCGGATTATAAATTCTTTGTTGGGAAACCACTCAAATATCCAGTGTACCTGTTCATCAGTCAGATTGCTGAAAAGGCATACCCATCCTTCAGCATTTCCAGGCTTCACGAATGTATCAGGAGCGAATGTCATCTTCTTTGGATGATGACTGACGATGTAGTCATTTAATGGCCTACGAAGGAACTCTTGACGGTAGTCTCCTCTTTGAAGATGTTCTAACAACCAAACCTGTAGTAGAAGATTACACCCCTCAAAATACCAAGACCCATGCTTGCATCGATCTAAGGCTCGATACATCTCAGTAGTATCATAGGAACAATAGTATAGCTTTGTCCCTCGATTCCTTCCATCATGGTCCTGGCAACCATGGCTAAACGAATGTGAATTTCTCTCCTTGCATTGGGAATATCAGCAAACCCAAAAAATAGACTATGAAGACATAAACTCGACGATAACCCATCCAACGGAGGTGATGGCCAATTCCTCATGATACAAACTGTATGATTTGTTATGTCCATATCGTCCCTAGAGAAAGTCAAAGGGAATGTAGGACTTCTTCAAGCAACCCAACTCATCATTCTTCTTGAACCCAGCCATTTTCAAAAAATTGCGAGGTGTATGATTTTCTGGCACCAATAAACCCGGACTATCCCATGGAAGTTTGGCGAAACCTCTAATTTCTTCCAAAAGGGGAGTCATCTCCATATTTCCAAATTGAAAGACGGCCCTCTTTTCTTCCCAAAATATAGTGGCTACCTTAACTAGTTCTCTGCTTATTGGGATGTCCATCAAGGATGGTTAACTACCCAATACCCTACTTACATGATTCCTGTCGCATGGTGTGAGGTCGTTCCACCATTCGGTCAACAGAGGTGGGATGTTCTGGACCATACCGAACCTGGGAATTTCGTGCCTCATTTCCTGCATCAAACAAAAGAGTTAGCCCTTCCCCCTCGTGGTTTGATTAATTATGCGATAATAGTCAACACGTTGGTACATTTTCTCCGAGTAATGCAAATAGCATGAATGCGTCCCTTGGGATTGTAGAGATCCCTTTAGAATTTTGACAAGGATTATCTAAACGGACTAAAACGCCATGGATATTTAATCCATTATAGGTTTTAACATGATGCATGCACATTTTCAGTCAGAGTAGGCTTCTAGAAGGGTCTAGACCGATACTCTCAAGCGGACTACTTGAGAGGGAAAGGCATGGGATCGTCGACTGCACCGCTGATCGACTGGTTTACCACTCATAAGCTGGGAAGGGGGGGAGGTACATGAAAGAAGTCAAATAAATAATTCAATAATTCACACAAGCAAAATTCTTTTATGGTAAGAGCCTAAGCATATCCCCAGTAGAGTCGCCATGCTGTCGCGCTCCGTTTTCTCGCGAAAGCGGATTTTGACATGTGACAACTCTTTTAAATGTGCATTAAAAGAGAAGAGTCGTCACCTAACGATTTTGAGGTGCGTTAGGGCACCTATTTGCAAATAAGTTCTGTTTTAACTAGTCCGTGTTATCAAAGATCCGGTAAGGGCTCAAATTATCTCAAAGAGAAGGGGTTAGGTACTCTTCGAGGTCCACAACTGCGGTTCCTGGCCGAATTTTAAAACTATGTGGGTATTATCGAATTATAGATAATTTTTCTAAGTGCGCATGCAAAATACGGGAGTGAGGAGTCTAAATGATTAACTAGTTAATCGGGTAAAACAATTAACAGAAAGAAGTCATACATAAGTAATCTAAAGGGAATAGTTCGAAGGAAACATAATTCGTCCATTAATAAGCTAGCTGGTACAACTCTTTTGGATGTTACAAGATATAGCTTAGTCTAATCTAGGTTGTACAAAAATTACTTATACGTGGGCGGTCCTAAGTTTTTTAGCCTAAAGGATCACCCTGTGCAACATAAATAATACTTCGGAACCCTTTAAAATACAAGGGTTGCTCATATTATGCAACAAGCATAGACTATCATCTCTTGCTACCCGATTACTATCATTAAGTTGTTTACCTAAAGCGCACTAGTTCAATTCTAAGTCGTGTCCTATGTATGCCTACCCGTCCCATGCCTATGGTTCAAGAGGCGTTGGACCACTATATAGGTGGTTCTAGACTCAATCTAGGCTGCTCAAAATGAGAAACTAGATGTCACATAATTGAAACAAGTAGGACTTCACGTATGATGCAAGTAGCACAAAAGGTTCTCATGTTTACCTCCACACACAAGCTCATATGCACATATTTCAACAAGTAGTAGACAGCGGTAGAACTGTCGAGTAAATACACCCTAGTTAGAATTAGACGAGCAGTTGCTTATGAGTCAGTTAAGCCTAAGGCAGGATTGCTGGGTGAATGGGTGGACGATCAATTATGAGTAAGAAGACCTGGAATTGGTACATGGGCAGTTGGCGGAATGCTGCATTGTTTAAGTCCTATAGGCATGATTTCTCAGATGATTAAACCTAGATGATTTAAAGCCAAGCAGTTGAGTAATGCTGATTCTCATTGTATTTAATCCTATAGCCATGATATCTAAGCGGACAACATGATTAAAGAGGGCATCAGCGTAAATAGTTTCAAATAGTCGACATGGATTCAAATAGGCATGATTTCTAAATGGGACAAACTTAGATAATTTTAGGCATGAAGCTGTTGAAAGGCGCAAGTTTTGTTTCATTGATCCTATGGCCATGATTTCTAGGCGAGCCATACAATTGAAAGAAATGTCAATGTAAATAGTCTCAATTACTTAAAGCGGAATCCTATAGGCATGATATCTATATGCAAAAGTAAGACAGGCTAAGCAAGTAGTAGACAAATTCAATTTGAATTCTATAGGCATATTTTCTAAACATATTGCGAGTCTTGTTGACATGGTCAATATTAGAATTAGTTAAGGTCCTAAATTATGCTCTCTAGTTGAATATGCGGTGTATGTTATCTATATGCAAGTAGTTCATAGGAGTAGAGCATGGCAAACAAGATAGCAAACAAAGTATTTAGACCCTATAGGCATCTTTTCTACCCATTCATGCGAGAATTAGAGTATCTCAGCCCCCTTTCATTAATTTCTCCACCATTCTCTATTACAAATACAAATAGAATAATTACAGGCCTAATACATTATAAAATAACCCGGCGATGCATCTGGGTCTTCAGATAGGCTTAAAACTCGATTAGGCCCATACTCCATATAGCTGTCAATATGCTGCAAATCCTAGTACCAAAATTGGCCCAAAAGCCAAGCCCAAAAAATAGAACAACTGCCTTGGTTTACCCATTGAATAGCAAACCAACCATAAAATACAAGTGACAAACTAAATACCAGGCCAACTTTAAGACTTAGGCATTTAGTTCTTAATTGTAGCTAACAAAGACTAGGGATTTCCAAACAAAGACACACACAAGAAAAAATTGGAGAATCACACACAAAGTTCCTATAGGCACACACAAATTATGGCTACCTAGATTTATCAAACAAGGCGACAAGAATAGACATAATAGAATAGAAAGAAGAAATTCAAAGTAGCATGATCCAGAGATGACTTAAGTGGAGCTTTATACGTGGAAGCCTTAGCATGTGAATCTAGGAGAGACATGATCATGAATTAAAGCAAGCAGCAGATTTTTACTCGAATGTCTCAACATGGAAGGAAAAAAAAGACATGGTCATAACTGATCTTGTAGCCAAACAAGCAAACTGATGGGCATGATTCAAATAGTCTACATGCATTCACTTAATTTGACATGAAAGACTTAGCATTTTTGAGATTTTGGGAAAATATCAATCATCATAAAGAGGTCTTGATGCAAAATTTAAAACAGTACAAGAGGATGAACAGGCAACAAATGCCGAACTCAAGCATAGACATAATAACGAGGTAAACCTAAGGAGGTCAGAAATCAACTTGATTAACTATACATAATGAACATGTTCTTTAGTTTAAGACATACACAGGTTTGATGCTAGAGAGCATTAGAATTGCAAAATGGTATTAAAACGAATAAGATTGCATACAAAGGTAGCACAATGTTGAAATCACGCTGGCTCACAGAAGCTCAAATAATATTAGGATATAAAACATGAACACAAGCAGAAAAGAGAATAGAATGGCGATAGTCAAGAGCACTAACCAGTTGCAAATTAAACGAGTAAGTAATGAGAAAAGTTAAGGCCTTAGCAATAGCTTAAATAGCAGTGATTGAAGAGAACAATGAGAACCCATATTCCCAATGCTTCAGAGTTCACAAGAGTCTCGGGAAAGGCTCCGAGCAGTGCTTGCAACGGAGAGAAGGTCGTTGACAACACCACAGTGGCCTTGGCTTTCAGGCGGCCACTGACTAATTGGACACAATAATTTCAGAGCAGAATAGAGCAATTGCGAGTGAGAGAGAGAGAGAGAGAGAGAGAGAGAGAGAGAGAGTAGTGATTAAGGTCTGCCTAAAGGGGAAATCGATGAGGGGTTATATAGTGCTCAATCAGGCTAGTAAACAAGGAAAGAAATCAAGCAAACATGAACAAGGAAAAGAAAAATATCACATGCAATTAGTAGAGTAACCGGCAAAAGAAAGAAATTGAATTTAAAGAACTAGTTAGGGTTCCGTGGCCGCAAGTCAGCAGGTAAGGCACGAATCGCCCTTTCTCTTATGTATATGGACACAATATCGTCTAAATCCCAAAGATCAAAGTCGATCTAGTCTGATCTCATAAGGTCATACTTGCCAAAATCGAGCAAGTGCTCAAGTAATTCCACAGACGCATACATAATAGCGAGGTATCACGAATAAGGCATGTGAATCATGGAATGATTTCATTTCCCAGTTGGAATCAGAGAGAGATTGGTGAGGTGACTACTAGGGTTTTGCAGAGAGAAGGGGAAAGGTTGAGAGCATGTAGAGGCGGCTGGGCGGAAGAGAATGGGCTAGAGTTTTTGGTTAGATGGATATAAAGGAAGTGAGGCGTTCGTTATGGGCCATTGATCATTTGAGATCAACAACCAGGATTAAAAGGAAGGGGGCGGGTTAAATTGGGTCTCGACTGGGTCTTGGGCATGGGGTCGTTGGATTTAGGTCCAGGGTCATTGCGCCATTGATTTGGGCCTATTTTGGTCTGGTTTTTGGTTCAATTTTAGCGTAGTTTTTGGGCTGAAATTTAAAATACGGAAACTAATTATAAAAAAATTTAAAAATGATAGAAAATGAAAAAAAAAATACTATTTTAAAATTAATATTTTTCAAAATAATAGAATATGATTGCAAAAATATATAAAAATTTATTTTGACCTAAATAGCATAGTAAAGAAAACTATTGAAAAACAGTGGCTATTATTGCAAATGATATGCAAATGAGGAAAAAATGTAAATGCAATTATACAAATGAAGTAAAATATTATAAATTATGCATGTGGGTATAAACAATTAATTTGAATGATTAATCACCCAAAAATAATTTTGAAGGAGTAATTAATAAATATTTATCCATTAAAATGCCAAAAATTAATTTAAAACCTTAAAAAAGGATAAAAATTATTTGTATGAACTATTGTAATATAAATTTGATAAAAGTAAAAAAAAAATATTTTAAAAAATATATAGAATACTTTATAAAGTATGAGGGCAAAATTGAGTATCAACATATACTTGCGTGTGTGTTTGACCGCAACGTATATATCGCAATGAAGTGTTTAACCATCTCACTGAAAAGTATAAATTGTTGTAGAGGGCTCACTTTTAATTATTTATCTTTAACACTAATAATGGTCAAATAAATGCAAATTTGTCAATAGAACTCGAACGATATCCAAAATCGATTTTTTTTGTGACGCTTCGAGTGAAATTTGTTTGATTGGTGTCAATTCCAAAATATTTTTTTTTGTATTTAAAAGCATTTTGAGTCGGTTGATTTAGGATGAGTTTGATCTTATTATATTTATACTTATTATTAGTATTTTTGTTTTGTATATATACATATAATTCGAGTAAAAGTTAACAAAATTCAATTGAACTCAAAATTTAGATCAAATCCACATCATCAGTATTTTAAGTGCATGTGTGGCTCTAGACCACTTATTTTCTCTTTTCTCAAAGACTTGCACTACGACTAAGTTTTGTCCCAAATATTGTGGTATTTTTCTTGCTATAACGATCTTGAAAACTTCAATTCACCTATACTTTTATTTATCTGAAAGTGTTAATAGCTGATATTGGGTGTGCAAATAAAATCTTATATTTGTAACTGAAAATTTGAGATTATATATAAGGTGTAGGGATTTCTTAATGGTATAAGACCTTTTATGAAAAACATGCGGGCTTGACCCAAAGCGAACAATATCATACTATATTAAGAGTATCTGAGGATTGTTTTAGCTAAACAACTAGTATCAGAGCCCAGTTTCAGTGAAGCGAGTATGATGATGGCAGAGTAATAGTGTAGGGCTCGATTTGCTTACCCTTACGAGAAGGGGTGTCAACGGTTCGGTTCGGCCGGTTATTTTATAAATTTTGTACCATAATTTTTCGGTTATTCTAATGTATAACCAAACCTATACTTCTCGAAACCTTCCCAATCATGTCGGTTACACTTCAGTATCGGTAAGGTTCGATTAATTTTTGGTATTTTTTTTAATGTTATATAAAAGTCACTATTAGAAGTAGAATGCAATAAAACACGTACTTGTATAGGACTTAGCCAAACTCTCTAAAAAATTTTACTGTTTAAAGAGTGATAAATTAAGAAAAAATGAAAGATAACCAGATTATAGATCCATCAACTATTCTACAACAACGTAAAAGAAATTAAGCAAATACAATATATATATTGTCACACCTCCTTTTTCGTACACCCCCGAGGAGCATATAAAGGAGTTTTTTCAATTAAAGTGACTTTATTCGAAATGAGATTATTTAATGTATTTTCATAGTCGCCACTTGGAATTTTAAATTGGTGTCCCAAGTTACCGGTTTTTATCCCAAATCGAGGAAAAAATTTCGATATTCCTTATGAAGTATGCGAACTAGAAATTCTAAGTAAGGATGCTGTTAACCCAAGGGAAGGTGTTAGGCACCTTCGGATTCCGTGGTTCTAGCACGGTCGCTTAACTATTATGATCGACTTATTATCTGATTTTAATACATGTTTCCAGCTTATGGTATATTTTGCCTTTAACCGCTTTTGTATAATTGTTAGAGAATTGCAACGTTAGTCAAAATATGTTACGAACCACGTCATATAAATGCACCCGTAATCCGTAACACATTTCAATTAAACATTGAGATTTGGATTTGGGTCACATAAATGCGCAGCCGAGTTTAGAAAATTGAGTTATTAAAATAACGCGCCTGAAGCAACTACGCGTTTTTAGCTTTTCAAGGGCCATGAAATTCACTGAATAGCACACCTCGATTTTCTAAGAATTTTAATATTGATTAATGAGGGCATGTATTTTGAAATTTCATTTGGCATGCACGCCTCAAATTATTTGACAGTTTTATTATTTGCGTTTTATTGAAATCGAGTCACCTAAAAGGCACCTTCGATATTGGCATTGTTACTATGTCACAGGAACCGTACCCATAGTCACATGTTGTTAATCGCGCCTAAAAGCAAGCTACGAAAGTTTGAAGCATTTAAGGATTTATTATTCTTATTTTGTTTTTAGCTATTAAGAGAGCCATTGGTGATCGTTATTAATTACATGGCTCGCCTCTATTAACTAAAAGAATTTTGAATCTAAATTGTCAAAGCCAACAGCAGTGGGCTTAGTTGGTTTCTAGTTAGGCAATAAGTCTACTTGGGCTCCAAGGGTCTTAATGTCAAACCCAAAATAGGCCAATCAACATAAGCCCAATTACAAACATAGCCATTAACTCCATAAAACAACTATATTCTGAATTTTTACACTAATTCTAGAAAATAGCCACGCTTTAAATTTTAGCACTATTTCCAGAACAACAGCCATCTTTTAAATTTCAACATTAATCCCAGAAAACAACCAGATTTCGAATTTTACACTAATTTCAGAAACAGCCACGCTGAAGGCCACCGAAATGGGCCAACTCAAGGCAGGCCCAATACTAGCTTTAAACGGGACTGCGTTTCAAAACTGGGCTACAAATGCAGCTCACACATCACAATAAAAAATATAATTTAGCATGTGTTCAATTGTATGAATTTTACCAGAATCTATACTACTTATACAGCTGTAAGAAAGAGATTAATTACAAACAACCATAACAACTATAAACCCAGTGACTGATTACAAAGCTGGTATGCCAAGCTATTACAGAAATGGCCCATGCTGTCTTAGAATTTTACAAAATACTGCTCAATCCAGCATAATACAGTGACCCATAACCTACTCTCTGTTCCCCTTTTTTTTTTAAAAAAATTTTAAGTTTCAACTAATTAGAACAGAAGAGATGAATTGACCATTATTTTTAACTGTAATTAACTCGAAAATGTCAACTAATTGTTCTGTTTTTTTTGTTGAGTAAGTACTGCTTTACAGTACATTAGCAGTCAAAAATAAATATTACTAACATGTTTTGAATAAAATAGATATTGAAAACTACCAACCAGTTTGGAAATAGTTTCAATCAAAATTGCAACCAAGGAACAACACCAAACAAATACTACAATGACGAATGAACAGATTTGACAAGATGAGAAAAGAGAACAATTCAAACTTCATTACCAAATCAGTAAAACAAATAACTAACAAGTAGTTCATTAACAAGAATCGGTCTATTTTCACCCATTCGTAGTCTCTAAAGATGATCAAGGAGGCAAATTCAGACGACTCTAATAATCGAACGTGCTAAATCTATAGAACTATGCAACAATATATCTGTTTAATTCATAATTTCAATTTGAAATTACAAAGGTATGGAACATACCTATATAGCAAACAGATAGATCCTAAAAGAAGCAGGTAAACCCAGCAGAGCAACAGCAGCAAACGAAATCGCAGCTCACCACTCGATCCACTTCAATTATCAAAAATATACGAGAGGATTTAGCAGGAATTCAGAGGTCTACTATCTTTAGAAATCTTTTGGTTTTCCTTTTTTTTTTCTTCAAAGAAACAGAGTAGTAAGCACAGTGACCAGTAGAAACTAAGCTAATTTTAGTGATACTGTATATCCGGTGTTTTGTGTCCAAATCCTCCTTCTGAATGAGAGTCTAACCCCCCTTTTATGCAAAAGTCAGAAAAATAGTTTTTTTAGATTTTTCTGTTATGCAGAATCCCCCTCACCATATCTTCCCCCTCCCTCAATCTGTTTTTATTTTGCATGTGCCTGTGATAACAGAATCTCCAACAGATTTATGTTTTTACTTTTTAGATGTCCCTTTTCCACCCCAATGTTTCTGATTTTACTTATCTAATTGCTATTGAGGGCCTCCTAAAAACTTCTATCAGATTACCCAAATTAAACCCTTAAAGCACTGATTTTTCTTTTATTAACTTTACTGGTCGAGTCGACCCGACTTCAAATAAAGCCCAAACCAACTCCAACTCAGTCCCTTTTTGGGCTTCAATTTCAGAAGCCCGGTTTCAAAGATACACTCTTTGATTTGTGGCCATTATTGAGTCTTGACGACTCGGCTATTCTAAACTAGACAATGAGCTATCACAGAAACAGAACGGACGGATTTTTGACCCTAAAATAAAAGTTAAAGACTAGACAACTAAATAAAGGAGTAGAAGATGAGAACACCAAAGAACAATTAAAACCTAAAACAAAAATGAAAAAGAACAGAGACGAAGGTACCTCGGACCAAACATCTTTTATAAATCTGATTTTGAAAACCAAAATTGACTTTAACTGTGTGTTCTTGTTAAGAACACACGGTTAAAGTTCATTTTAGCTTCAAATCGTTTCCACAAGGGCTTCGATTTTGATAATTTGAACTTCAAGGTTTCTGGTTTTCGATTTAAAATCGGAAGATTTTTAGGAATTTTAGTTGAAATGGGGTATAGGTTCGGAATGAGGGAGTGAGGACGGTTCTAGGGTGTGATTTTGGTCGATTTGGAGGCTGTTAAGGTGGGTAACAGCCATGGCTGCTCTGGGCTTAGGGGGCGGCTAGGGTTTCTTATCAGAGAGAAGGGGGTCGTTTGGAAAAAAGAGGGGGGGGGGGGGTAGGGGTTACTCGGACACTTATATAGTTAGAAGGAATTAGTTCTGAGCCGTTGGATCTGTTGAGATCAATGGCACAGATGGGCCAACTGTTTAAAACGGGGTCGTTTGATTAAAAGGGGGGAAAGGGTCTTTGGGCCGGTTCTGGTAGATTACAAGTGGGCTTAGTTAATTCTTTAAACAAAATCAGCCCAATCTGATTTCTCTTCTCTTTATTTTATTTTCTTAACTTCTTTTGTTTTTGGTTTTCTCTTTTTTAATTTTTAAAACTAGAAGACTTAATAATTAAAATCCTAAATTACCTAAATGGGAAATTAAGCTAAATAACTATTTATAAAAATTATAATAACACTTGATTCTAAGAATTAAAGATTAAAAATTAAGAAAAGTGTAAAATGAACTATTTTTTATGATTTTTTTCAATTTTATAAAATAAATAATTACTAATTCAATCCTAAAAAATGTAAAAACGAATCTTAAATGAGATGCATGATATTTTTTTTATTTTCATGATTTAATTACTTAAAAATTACATAAACAATAAAATATAAGTAATTTAAAAATCTAATAAAATCCCTAGAAATAATTAAAGAACTATTTTATTGATTTATAGGAGTATTTTGGGTATGGCAAAAATCACGTGCTCACAGCTGCCCCTCTATGCTCGGAGACACGAAGGGTTTTCGGGCAAAGATAAGATGAGCAATTCTGCGGGATTTTTGCTTATCCGAAACTCCATGAGAAGCTTTTTTTGAAAAGAATCTGACCGAACCTTACTTCAAAGGTTACCTACATATCCTTGGCTATAAAGGAATCAGCTCAGTGTAGTTCGGGAAATTTGGTAGCTGGGGTTACCATGAAGTTGTGATTTTCGCTGTTGCTGCTGCTGTTGCTGCTTGCTGCACTCCTTATTACACCAAAAATAAAAATAAATAAAAAGCTAAACTAGCTATGTCTATTAAACTATGAATTACAAGATTCCTATCTACAAATTTCTTAAAGCTTGATCTTGAGTTAGCTGGTTCCCGAGGTAGCTTCTGATATGAATCTTGATATTCATCAGCTGTAGGTGCTAGTTCTTTCTTCAACTTTTGACTCAAGGCGGGACATGCGAATCTTTTGACTTCAATCAACTTTTGGGCCAATCGCGTCCTTGTTTATTGCAGCATTTGAATTTGCTTCCTTTTGTTCTTTCCATATTTTCTTTATTCTGGATTGAGACTCATTCTTTTGGTCATCTCAAACCTTGTGCCTCGAGGAAAAACCTGCTCAGACACCAAACCAAATCAAACGAACAAAATTATCCTGCCCCAGTTTCATTGGGAAAAATTTGTGAGTTATTTGTAACTAAAAGCTAGACTATTTCTCTATTGAAAAGAATAAAATAAAGGAAAGATTGTCAGGTTATGCTGGGAAGTCGACCGAGTTATGCTGGAAAAAGCAAAGTCCTCGGGTTATGCCGAGGATGTTATCAGTCGATTCTACTGGGGAAAAGAGAAAAAGAACTCCTTTGTTATGCCAGGGTAAAAGAAAAAGGTCCTTGGGTTATGCTAGGGAGTCCACGGGTTACGCCGGGATAACAGAGAACTAAAGGTCTTTGGGTTATGCCAAAGAGGTCCACAAGTTTTGGTTATGCTGGGGAAAAAGGGAAACAAAGATCTTTGGGTTATGCCAAAGGGATCCACGGGTTATGCCGGGGATAAAAGAAAAACAAAGTCTTTGGGTTATGCCAAAGAAGTCCACGGGTTATGCCGGAGATAAAATAAAGTCTTTGGGTTATGCCAAAGAGGTCCACGGGTTATGCCGGGGCGAAAGGAAAGATCTTTGGGTTATGCCAAAGAAGTCCACGGGTTATGCCGGGGATAAAAGGAAAGATCTTTGGGTTATGCCAGAGAGGTCCACGGGTTATGCCAGGGAGAAAAGGAAAGGTCTTTGGGTTATGCCAAAGAGGTCCACGGGTTATGCCGGGGAATCCATGGGTTATGCCGGGGAAAAGGAAAACAAAGATCTTTAGGTTATGCCAAAGAGGTCCATGGGTTATGCCAGGGATCCACAGGTTATGCCGGGGAATCCGCGGGTTATGCCGGGGAAAAAGGAAAACAAGAATCTTTGAGTTATGCCAAAGGGATCTACGGGTTATGCCAGGGATAAAAGAAAAACAAAGTCTTTGGGTTATGCCAAAGAGGTCCACGGGTTATGCCGGGGCGAAAGAAAAGATCTTTGGGTTATGCCAAAGAAGTCCACGGGTTATGCCGGGGATGAAAGGAAAGATCTTTGGGTTATGCCAAAGAGGTCCACGGGTTATGCCGTGGAGAAAAGAGAAGGTCTTTGGGTTATGCCAAAGAGGTCCACAGGTTATGCCGGGGATCCATGGGTTATGCCAGGGAATCCACGGGTTATGCCGGGGAAAAGAAAAACAAAGATCTTTGGGTTATGCAAAGAGGTCCACGGGTTATGCCGGGAATCCACGGGTTATGCCGGGGAAAAAAGGCAAACAAAGATCTTTGGGTTATGCCAAAGAGATCCACGGGTTATGCCGGGGATGAAAGAAAAAATTTTTGGATTATGCCAAAGAAATCCACGGGTTATGTCGGGGATGAAGGAAAAAACCTTTGGGTTATGCCAAAGGGATCCAAGGGTTATGCCGGAGATGAAGGAAAAGACCTTTGGGTTATGCCAAAGGGATCCGCGGGTTATGCTGGGGGATGAAGGTTAAGACCTTTGGGTTATGCCAAAGGGATCCACGGGCTATGCCCGGGATGAAGGTTAAGACCTTTGGGTTATGCCAAAGGGATCCACGGGTTATGCCGGGGATAAAAGAAAAATAAAGTCTTTGGGTTATGCCAAAGAAATCCAAAATAATGCAGGGAAGAGTTTAGAGGAGACTTCCCTCTGACTAATGCTTTAAAGCTGTTTTTGGCCTTTGTGCAGTTTCCTTTTGGTTATACCTGCATCTTGTAAGGTTGCCTTGGATTGCACCAATTTCCTGTTTTCAAAACAAAAGTAATTGTTAGTTTGAAATGGTGATTGGTTTTGTGGCCTTGATGATTCTGATCGCTTGATCCTGGCCCAACTTTTGGTGAGAATCTCCGCTTCTTGCTTGGCTTTCTGAACGTTGATTTCTTTCTTGAACCGAGGGACCCAATTTTTATAAATTTGTTGTGACAGCTTGCCCATATGGGACTCTGCCTTTTGACTTTTTCTTGCCTCTGGGGCTTTTGCTTTTGGCTTTCTTTTCATTTTTCACAACTTTGGGGTTGCAGAGCATTAGTCATCATGGCCAGTCGGGGTCGACTTGATGCACTCGCTGAAGCTGATACTTCTTTTGGATCTGGCTTTAATTAAGCGGGACCCTGTAACACCAATCTTGACACCTTTTCTTTGTATTAGCTTCGGAAACAGAATTAGACTGAAAGGAATTCGAAGAAAAGTAAAGGCGAGAGAATGAATTTAGAGAAGTGTCCCTTTCGGGGAAGAGAGAAGGACTTATCTGGGGTATGTGCAGACTTCGCATAGGCATGACATGCTTCTTGGACTGGATGTCCGATCTGTGCAACTATCCAACTTTCGCAAATCCATCCTGATTCGTATCCTGAAACCGAGAACCTTGCTAGGACTCTTTCAGTACCAACAGTGACGGGGATTCCTGCTTTTCGATCAACGGCGCCCTTTGCAAGTTTCGCCAATTGACCTCTCTCATTTCTCTTCTCACCGTCGCCTTGCAGTGCTCTTTGCGAGTTTTCACTAACAAGACTCTCTCATTTTCAATTTCTCTGCTCACGTCGCCTTACGGTGCTCTTTGCGAGTTTTCACTAACAAGACTCTCTCCTTTTCAATTTCTCTGCTCACGTCGCCTTACGGTGCCCGTGTGAGTTTTCACCAATAAGACTCTCTCATTTTATTTCTCTCATTTTGAATGCATTCCCTAATTTTGGAAACCTTTCACCGATTGATTGGAAGGACTTAAACAGGATTTGGTAAAGAGAGTTTTGATTGGATTACATCTTTGGAACATTCCACGCGAAGCACCGCCGAACTATTATAACATCTGCCCCAGTTTCATTTTTCGGGAAGTTTTGCTTTTTATTTTGGTGTGACTGAACCTCAAGGAGAGGCTGCCTACGTATCTTTTCGCAATCAAGTCAGACGTAGATCAAGCTATGTTGGTTTTGGATCTTTTTTTTTTTTTAACTAAACTTTGCAGTGATGCTTTTGAGTTCCAAAGAGAGTAATCAAAGAAGAATAACCGACTCAAAGGGTTAGCAAAGGATTGGAGTGTTTGGGGTAGCGAAAATGAAAGCCTTCGTCATCCCAATCAGAAAGATTACACGTAGTACCTTTTGACTACGTCTGCATTCACTGCTGTTTCGAGATCATTTCCTTCAATGTCTCCCAAATACAGTACTCCTCTCGGCAATATCTTTCTGATGATATATGGGCCTTTCCAATTAGGAGCGAACTTTCCTTTTGCTTCCTGATGATGGGGAAGAATTCGTCTTAAAACGAGTTGCCCCACTTCAAAATTTCTGGGCCGTACTTTCTTATTGTAAGCATGAGCCATTCTTTGCTGTTATAAGTGCCCGTGGCAGACTGCGGCCATCCGCTTTTCATCGATCAGGGTTAACTGTTCCAATCGGGTTTTGACCCACTCACTATCCTCAATTTCAGCTTCGACAATGATCCGAAGGGAAGGAATTTCAACTTCCGCGGGTATCACGGCTTTAGTACCGTAAACTAAAAGATATGGGGTTGTGCCGATTAATGTACACACGGTTGTGCGGCACCCCAACAATGCAAACGGCAACTTTTCATGCCATTGCCTGAAACTTTGGATCATTTTCCTCAAAATCTTTTTGATGTTCTTGTTTGCTGCTTCTACGGCACCATTGGCTTTGGGCCGATATGGAGCAGAGTTCCTATGCGTTATTTTGAATTGTTCGCATATTTCACTCATCAAATGACTATTCAGATTTGCAGCATTATCTGTGATGATGGTTGCAGGGATACCAAAACGGCATATAAGATTGGAATGCACGAAATCCACCACTGCTTTCTTTAGTAACAGATTTGAGGGTGATTGCTTTAACCCATTTCGTGAAGTAATTGATGGCAACCAATATTCCGGTTCTTGATTCATTATATTCCGGTTTTTGATTCATTACATAACAATTAGACAGCGCACTTGGATCTGGGCATGAAGTTTGCAAGCATGTCATGTTATTTAAAGCTGCATTACTAGAATTGAAAGGAAGAATAAAATAACAGAATCAGAAGAGATGAATGGTGAAATATTAATTTCATTTCATTGAATTTTGGGATAATAGGGTTTACATTTGGAATTAAAAGACAAAAAACTAAAGATAGGAAAGCTTAAAGCAAAATATTCGAGTTACACCCTGGAATAACTCGAATGCAGAAAAGGTGGCAAGACAAGTCTACCGGGACTCCCGCCTGATTGGGAAGGGGGTAGCCTTCCAATTTTGTAATTTGGCATTAGGTCCAATGTACAGCACCTCAGCGGTGCTTGAGCCTTCCCCTTGCTGAACCATGTGGGTTTCATATAACATCTGTTTCATAGCCCCACAGATTTCCTCAATTTCTTCAGCCGTGAAGGCTTCGTCTTCCTCTTCGTCACCATACTTAGGCTTGACGAATGTTTTGTACAGACGCAGGATTGGCTTAGTCAAGATCCAACCATCATTCTTCCTCTTCTTTGCCCAGAAATTCTAAGTAAGGAATTATGTTGACCCAAGGGAAGGTGTTAGGCACCCTCAGATTCCGTGGTTCTAGCACGGTCGCTTAACTATTATGATCGGCTTATTATCTGATTTTAATACATGTTTCCAGCCTATGGTATATTTTTCCTTTAACCGCTTTTGTATAATTGTTAGAGAATTGCAACGTTAGTTAAAATATGTCACGAACCACGTCACATAAATGCACCCGTAATCCGTAACACATTTTAATTAAACATTGAGATTTTGATTTGGGTCACATTAATGTGCACCCGAGTTTAGGAAATTGAGTTGTTAAAATAACGCGTCTGAAGCAACTACGCGTTTTTAGCTTTTCGAGGGCCATGAAATTCACCGAATAGCACACCTCGATTTTCTAAGAATTTTAATATTTATTAATGAGGGCCATGTATTTTGAAATTTCATTTGGCATGGCACGCCTCAAATTATTCGGCAGTTTTATTATTTGAGTTTTATTGAAATCGAGTCACCTAAAAGGCACCCTCGATATTGGCATTATTACTATGTCATGGGAACCGTACCCAAAGTCACAATGTTGTTAATCGCGCCTAAAAGATAGCTACGAAAGTTTGAAGTGTTTAAGGCTTTATTATTCTTATTTTGTTTTTAGCTATTAAGAGGGCCATCGGTGATCGTTATTAATTACATGGCTCGCCTCTATTAACTAAAAGAATTTTGAATCTAAATTGTCAAAGCCAACAGCAGTGGGCTAGTTGGTTTCTAGTTAGGCAATAAGTCTACTTGGGCTCCAAGGGTCTTAATGTCAAATCCAAAATAGGCCGATCAACATAAGCCCAATTACAAACATAGCCATTAACTCCATAAAATAACTATATTCTAAATTTTTATACTAATTCTAGAAAATAGCCAAGCTTTAAATTTTTAGCACTATTTCCAGAACAACAGCCATGTTTTAAAAACATTAATCCTAGAAAACAGTCAGATTCTGAATTTTACACTAATTTCAGAAACAGCCACGCTGAAGGCCACCGAAATGGGCCAACTCAAGGCAGGCCCAATACTAGCTTTAAACAGGACTGCGTTTCAGAAATGGGCTACAAATGCAACCCACACATCACAATAAAAAATATAATTTAGCATGTGTTCAATTGTATGAATTTTACCAGAATCTATACTACTTATACAGCTGTAAGAAAGAGATTAATTACAAACGACCATAACAACTATAACCCCAGTGACTGATTACAAAGCTGGTATGCCAAGCTATTACAGAAATGGCCCATGCAGTCTTAAAATTTTACAAAATACTGCTCAAATCCAGCATAATACAGTGACCCATAACCTATTCTCTGTTCCCCCTTTTTTTAAATTTTTTTTTTTTAAGATTCAACTAATCAGAACAGAAGAGATGAAGTGACCATTATTTCTTATTGTAATTAACTCGAAAATGTTAACTAACTGTTCTGTTTTTTTTGGGTTGAGTAAGTACTGCTTTACAGTACATTAGGCAGTCAGAAATAAATATTACTAATATGTTTTGAATAAAATAGATATTGAAAATTACCAACCAGTTTGGAAATAGTTTCAATCAAAATTGCAACCAAGGAACAACACCAAACAGATACTACAATGACGAATGAACAGATTTGACAAGATGAGAAAAGAGAACAATTTAAACTTCATTACCAAATCAGTAAGACAAATAACTAACAAGTAGTTCATTAACAAGAATCGGTCTATTTTCACCCATTCGTAGTCTCTAAAGATGATCAGGGAGACAAATTCAGACGACTCTAATAATCGAACGTGCTAAATCTATAGAACTACGCAACAATATATCTGTTTAATTCATAATTTCAATTTGAAATTACAAAGGTATGGAACATACCTATATAACAAACAGATAGATCCTTAAAGAAGCAAGTAAACCCAGCAGCGCAACAGCAGCAAACAAAATCGTAGCTCACCACTCGATCCACTTCAATATAAAAAATATACGAGAGGATTTAGTAGGAATTCAGAGGTCTACTATCTTTAGAAATCTTTTGGTTTTTCTTTTTTTTTTTTTTTCCAAAGAAACAGAGCAGTAAGCACAGTGACCAGTAGAAACTAAGCTAATTTTAGTGATACTATATATCCGGTGTTTTGTGTCCAAGTCCTCCTTTTCAATGAGAGTCTAACCCCCCTTTTATGCAAAAGTCAGAAGAATAGTTTTTTTAGATTTTTCTGTTATGCAGAATCCCCCTCACCATATCTTCCCCCTCCCTCAATCTGTTTTTATTTTGCATGTGCCTGTGATAACAGAATCTCCAACAGATTTCTGTTTTTACTTTTTAGATGTCCCTTTTCCACCCCATTGTTTCCGTTTTTACTTATCTAATTGCTATTGAGGGCCTCCTAAAAACTTCTATCAGATTACCCAAATTAAACCCTTAAAGCACTGATTTTACTTTTATTAACTTTACTGGTCGAGTCGACCTGACTTCAAATAAAGCCCAAACCAACTCCAACCCAGTCCCTTTTTGGGCTTCAATTTCAGAAGCCCGGTTTCAAAGATAGACTCTTTAATTCGTGGCCATTATTGAGTCTTGACGACTCGGCCATTTTAAACTAGACAATGAGCTATCACAGAAACAGAACGGACGGATTTTTGACCCTAAAATAAAAGTCAAAGACTAGACAACTAAAGAAAGGAGTAGAAGATGAGAACACCAAAGAACAATTAAAACCTAAAACAAAAATGAAAAAGAACAGAGACGAAGGTACCTCGGACCAAACATCTTTTATAAATCTGATTTTTAAAACCAAAATTGACTTTAACTGTGTGTTCTTGTTAAGAACACACGGTTAAAGTTCATTTTAGCTTTAAATCGGCTCCACAAGGGCTTCGATTTTGATAATTTGAACTTTAGGGTTTTTGGTTTTCAATTTAAAATCGGAAGAATTTTAGGGATTTTAGTTGAAATGGGGTATAGGTTCGGAATGAGGGAGTGAGGACGGTTCTAGGGTGTGATTTTGGTCGATTTTGGAGGCTGTTAAGGTGGGTAACAGCCATGGCTGCTCTGGGCTTAGGGGGCGGCTAGGGTTTCTTATCAGAGAGAAGGGGGTCGTTTAGAAAAAAGACGGAAATGGGGGGTAGGGGTTATTCGGACACTTATATAGTTAGAGGGAATTAGTTCTGAGCCGTTGGATCTGTTGAGATTAACGGCTCAGATGGGCCAACTGTTTAAAACGGGGTCGTTTGATTAAAAGGGGGAAAGGGTCTTTGGGCCGGTTCTGGTAGATTACAAGTGGGCTTAGTTTAATTCTTTAAACAAAATCAGCCCAGTTCGATTTCTTTTCTCTTTATTTTATTTTCTTAACTTCTTTTGTTTTTTGTTTTCTCTTTTTTAATTTTTAAAACTAGAGGACTTAATAATTAAAATCCTAAATTACCTAAATGGGAAATTAAGCTAAATAACTATTTATAAAAATTATAATAACACTTGATTCTAAGAATTAAAGATTAAAAAATTAAGAAAACTGTAAAATGAACTATTTTTTATGATTTTTTCCAATTTTATTAAATAAATAACTACTAATTCAATCCTAAAAAATGTAAAAACGAATCTTAAATGAGATGCATGATATTTTTTTTTATTTTGGTGATTTAATTACTTAAAAATTACATAAACAAGAAAATATAAATAATTTAAAAATCTAATAAAATTCCTAGAAATAATTAAAGAACTATTTTATTGATTTATAAGATTATTTTGGGTATGGAAAAAATCACGTGCTCACATATATATATATATATATATATATATATATATATATATATATATATATATATATATATATATATATATATA
>MCJB01049023.1:46092-78776 GCA_002018475.1 Nicotiana obtusifolia
ATATATATATATATATATATATATATATATATATATATATATATATATATATATGTCTATTACGAGTGGAAAGATATTAATCAAGTTGAGACTCAAGAATAAAATTTATAGAAGATTAATATAAAAAGATAAATCTAAATCATATGAAAGGAACATACTCAACATATTATAGTTTGCTACTCATAATCGCTGGAATACCTTGTATCTTACTAGTGAATATGCTGGAAATAACATAGTTTCAATAGGAGTAGCATAATAGGTTTGGGAATTAGGATTTTGAGTTTAATAACTTGTGGCTTGTAACTGTTTTCATAATTCCAATGCCCAAAGAAAAATTTAATATTTTATTATTTTTAGACTTAATGTATAGATATATTTTTCACGTGTAAATTTATCCGGTATGGTTTGGTAATTTTTCGGTTTATTTTTGTAAAATAAAAAACCTACCCTAATTATCGATACGGTTATAGATTTATATAAAAAAAAACCTACGATTTTATTAGAAAAAACCTAAAAAATCAGTTCGGTACGATACGGTTCTATCGTTTTAGTCGATTTTTAAATATCCATTGACACCCCTACTTACGAGCTTAGAGCCATGCACACAAATAGAAGCTAGTTGCGAGCTTCGGTTACCCAAAAACTCTATCGATTTGGATGAAACACAGTAAATTTTGTAAATTAACCTGTGGATTGTGATATGGATCACATCGAACTTTGTTAAAGAGGAAAATTGCTAAGTGTATGAACAAAATCCCGCCTTTTAGGAAAAATCGTACTGACTTACCTAAAGAGTAAATGGGTTGTTTTAGCTCAAAAGCTAAGTTACTGAGTAATTCGACTTGACAAAGATGAAATATGCTGCAAATTCTGCAAAACGCAGGAAAGTTGGCAATTGGAGTATTCATGAAAGGGGTAATGCTTGGTCCCTCAAACTGCATGCTAATGGTCCTAAAACAGCTAATAATAATTAACTTAATTAGTTAACAGATGGACCTGCACACAACTTCATTTTTTATTATGTGAAGGAAAGGCGTCGTCTTTCTGCTGTTGACTTTTTTGGATTCGATAATTAGAATTTAGAAACAATATTCCAAAGAAATCAAGTTAAAGAATTTTTGAGAAGTGAAAGTGTTGTTTGCAGAAGATATGTGTCTCATATGACTGATACTAGTTGTGTGGGGTTTTGTTTTATCTCACAATAAAGTAGACGCAATTCTTATATATTTGGGTCCACAAAACCTTAGGTCCATTTTATTGTGAGACTAAACAAAATCTCACACAAGTAACGTTAGTTGTGTAACGCACACAATAAAAAAAATTGAACATATTCAGTTTGCATTATAGCTAGTTTTGGGTCATGTAGGTTGCAGACAGAGTTAGGGATTATGCTTGTTTTTATTAATTACGATTAAGGATGTATTAAAATTAATATATTTGAGTTCACAAATAATTAATCAAATTTAGCTTTAAAATTAAGTTAAATGGACCCTCCATAATTAAAATGTGTATTTAAATTGAAATAGAGGGAATATTTCGTAATATCCGACACATCTCTCTAGCTAGTGCTGCTAATGGTCCAGTCCTCTGATTTCTTTTTATCTTTTTCAAAATGAGTAAGTATTTTATCAGACCTTTGCCAGTACTTTGGAATAGACATTTATTGGTCCCTTTTAACAAGTCTCATCCCTTCTCTTTATGAATAAAAGCCACGTAAAAAAGGAAAGCTTATGCAAAAACTAACTTCAGAGATGAAGCCACCGAAAGGATACAAAAAAGTAAGCTCCCTTTGGACATAGACTTTTTCTTTTTTAATGGAATTTGATCAATTTTTTTATAAAATTTTAAAGAAAATTTTTAAGCTTCAAAAACTGGTTTGGATTAATTTTTGGATAAAATTTTTCTTTCACTCACAAAACTTCAACCTTTTTTCAAATAATATGCATGCTCAAGCACAACATCATATATGGGCATTTGGCCATAGCCATAGATACTAATTTTTCTTTTTCAAAAAGAGTTATAGAAATTGAGCTGAAATATTATATTTGAAAGTTGAAATTAAGTTTGAACATGAAATTTTTTTCAAAGTGATGCTTTGTGAGTGGAGAAAATTAACTTTTTCAGAAAACCTGAAATTTTTGGTTTGTCAAAAACTGTTTTTCCAAAAACTAATTTTCAAAAAATCTCCATAAATTGACAATTTTGAGTTTTTTTTTAAAACTGTATAGATTTTGCATGGCAAAACGGGGCGAACTTTCAAAAATTATCGACACAACTTTGAAAACTCTTTCTTTTAAATTTCAAATAAATTTATATTCAAACGCACTCTAAGAATTTTACAAGCTATAAATTGGTATTGTAAAAATTTAGTTTATCAAGTTACTTAAATAATTACTGATTAAATAAAGCAAGCAACCACGTATTAATTTTACATGTAAGATGTATTTTTATTACATTATCCGTGTATGAAACGGTTTTTTTATAAGTACATCAGCTATACTTATTGTCCTGCAGAAAAGAATCAAAGGGCTAACTTGACCGGAAAGTTGGCAACTGGGGCAATGGACCTCAATTATGCACTGATCGCTGGAAGTGGGGATATCTCTACTATGCTCTGTCTTCCAATCTATTCCTAGGTGAAGAAAAGTACACGTACGTCATCATTCCATCTGCTGTTGACCTTTTGTTTGCCTCGAGTTCAGATATCAACTTAAAATATATTTTTGAAATTCACAACAGAGCGACATTAAAATAAGTCATCAAGTATGACTGATGTCTGACTAGTCTACTGTTTTTGTGGGGAACTAAACAAACTGAAATTTGAAGAAATAAAGCACATGACAACTAGAAATATGGTATCAAAATGGGAAAGTGGTCCATGATATCACGAAATGGAAATATAAAACTCCTACGCTTTAAGTCTGGAACCATAAGAGCGACAAAAAGAGGTAGCAGGCATTCAGTTGAATTTCATCTAACTAACTCTTCAGCAAGAAATTCGAGATGTGAGGAAAAGAGTCTGATACTCTGATTATGACCTTTTTTTGCATTGCATGCGCATTTCAGTGCGTGGTCCAGTTTTTAAGTCTTAATATTGCCTACTGCTGTGGTTATGGTTGATGAATCTTTTGTCCCTTTGCTCAACTAATTTATCAATGCTAATCTTAGAAGTTGGAACTATATTTTCCCTTTTTGAGAGAGTTCATTTGTATTGGTAAAATATAAATGGGACACATGGCCAGCACAAGAGTCGGCACGTGGATAATATTTCTTAGTGTGCATCACCCAATATCTCTTGGATCGAAGACTGAAGCCCGAGGAACTGAACCGAGATTGCTCAACCCAAAGCGGACAAAGATGGCCATGAGCGTCTGGATAGATATTCTCCCAAACATCCCAGATTCTTTTTCAATGCGATCGACAGCTACAATCCCACTAGCGTAATGTGCATACCATTTGTAATGTGCGTAGCAACTAAGCGTAATATTATGGGACGGTTATGGTAGAATTATCCTATAAATACTTCCTTTCCCCACCATCGTAGCTCATTCTCATTCTATTTCTCATACTTCTACTATACTAATCACTATAATATTTCATACTTCTACTATACTAATCACTATAAAATTTTTTATCAATATTCTTCAACAGCTTTCTTCAGCCGATAATTGCTCAATAAGAAATCATTTACTTCTTTATTAAGTTTATTTCACCACTTTTGTTTATATTGTTAATGTTGCTCCCTTACTTTGCACCAGCAAAGAGTCATTCAATTGGTTCAATGTGATTGCTTGTGAACTAACTCTATAAATTTAATTGGTTACTCTAATTATCATATCATAACGATTCGACCAGTCATTTTGAGCTTTAGCACTTTTTTCGCCAGTTTGAGACCTTAAGTAGTTTCACTTTACGTATTATGACTTGCATATGTAGTTGATTTTGATTTTCAAGAAGTTCGGAGTTGGTTTACTCAATTCGGAAGTCTTAAGTTGGAAGAGTTGACCAATGTTTGACTTTCGGATAAACGACCTCAGAATCGAGATTTGAAGGTTCTTACAGATTTATAAGGTGATTTCGGACTTGGACGTATGTTCAGGTTTGAGAATCGGATGGTCCGGAAGCGATTCGACACTTATTGTCGGAGGTTTGCATTCTGAAGGTTTTTGAATTTGCTAAGTTGACTTGGAGTGACTTTGATATTATCAGACTCCAGGTGGTGTTCAAGGACCTTGGTTAGGTTCATTTAGCTGATTGAAACTTGTGTGTGAAGTTTGATCGTAATCTGGAATGTTGAAGTATTATTCGAACGCGTTCGGCGAATCATGAAGGTTTGAAAGTTAAAAGAGTTTGAGAAATTGAGTTTGATCTCTAATTCTTGATTTTGATGTTGTAATTTGTGTTTCGAGCATTTGGACAAGTTTACATAGGGGAGATAAACTCTATTGATTGATTGGACGGGGTTCCTCGGATCTTAGGTGAGTTTTGGAATGATTTCGGACTACTTTTAGGCCTTTTTGAGCTACTGATAACTGATTACAAGGTCTTGAATTGCCATCGCAGAGGTCTGGGCCGCGATTGTGAAAAGTAAAGTGCATTTCGGGCCTTGTGAATCAAGATCGCAGAAGGTAGGGTTTTAGAAGAAATTTCTACTGTCAGTGGTCTGACTTCGAGAGATTATATCTTGCAATCTATAAGGAGTTTGGGGATGCTCCAAATATGAAAGTTGTAGCCCAAGTTGTACGAATTAGCGAATTCAGAGCTTCTTGGCCGCGATCACGATGAATAAAATGATGTTGGAACATTTGTTAATCTCGATCGCGTGGCTAGTGCCATGATCGCGAAGAAAGAGCCTAGGAGGTGTATTAAACATTCAATTTTGGGATTTGAGTTTATTTCTTCACTTTTTAAGTTTTTGGAGCACAAGTAGGATGATTTGGGGTGATTCTTGAAGACTATTTTTGCCATATATCATAAGGTAAGTTATTCCTACTTGTTGTGAATTAAATGCATGGATTATATATTGATTTAAACATGAAAATTAATGAAATTGTGGGATTTTAAATAAAAATCTAGAAATGATATTTTTGAGTTTTGACCACAAAATTGGACATGAAATTAGAAATAAATTATATATTTGAGTTCGTGGTGCTATGGTAGTATTTATCTTCGAGAATTTTTGGAATCCAGGGGCGTGGGCCTAGGGGTTGACTTTGTTGACTTTTTGTGTGGGGTTAAAAATTATTTCTAATTGCTAAATTGCGAGTCCTTGAGTATATTTTGATTGGTTTGCACATTATTTGACGAGTTTCAGATCGTTTGGCTTTGGTTTGAGGTGTTACAGGGGCGTTGGAGCCGGTTATCAAATTTCAAAGCGAGGTAAATCTCCTGTCTAACTTTATAAGAGGGAATTTACTGTGTAGGTGCTATATTTGTTATGTGCTACGTGTTATGGGAGTTACGCACGTATGAGGTGATGAGTGTTCGTGCGTATGCTGGAATTCTTGATTATGTCCGGGTAGACTTAGATTCATACCATGTTTTAATTATATTATTTGAGTTATTATTGTATGTTTAAATGCCTTAATTATTATTTTATCCTGAGATGGACTTGCATAGAGTATCGAACATTGCTATTTTAGATACTTGACGAGCTACTTGATTAGTCGTGGAAATTATATTTTCTTTTATGGATTTCTCCCGCATTGTGCATATTCGTCCGTATTTTTGAATCTCACAACTCACACGTATATTTGTGAGTGGGGCCAGTGACCCTTCAAAGTTTTATATTCTTATGAAATCGAGCTGAACGCTTTAGCAGTACTCTTATCAGATTGGGTTGTTCACCTCGGCAGTATTATGTAACACACTCTTATGGGATTGGGTTGTTCACCTTAGCATTATTATGTAACGTACTCTTGTGGGATCGGGTCGTTCGCCTCGGCAGTACCATGTAACCTGTTATTATGGGATCAGGTCGTTTGCCTCGACCATATCATGTAACATATTCCTATGGAGAGGTGTGAAGATTCTACAAATGTGGTACATGATATTTTTTCCTGTGTATGGGGCGGATTACAATCGTTGCCTTGTGGAGAGGTGTTCAGTTTTAGCCTAGTGTTGGTATTGCCCACGGGTTTAGGGCTAGACATGATGTATTGTGATGTTTCTCATGTTGTTATCGTGCATTGTTGGTGTGAACAATAGAGTGTTTACTTATGTGTTACGGCAGTGAATGCTTCAGAAGGAGAATTATTCGAATTGTGATCGGAAGATTTAGTATTTAACTTCAGCGCAGGAGAGCCAATTAGGCTATGTATGTTCAGGCTTTGGTTGACGGAGTTGTGATATTGGATATTTCCGAACTTGGTAGAATTCTTGTTTGTGTTGTTGTGTGGTCGTCTATGTTTGAACGCATTAAGGCTCGTCAGTATGATGTTCTTCATTGTTTTCCTTTGGGGGCACAATGTTGCGAAGTGGTACCTAAGAAGTGCTTATCAGAAATGACGGTGTGTTACGACTTCAGGGTCAAATCGGTGTTTCCAGTATTGATGGTTCAAGGGAGATGATCCTTGAGGAAGCATAGAGTTGATAGCGTTTTATTTTTCAGGTGCTACGGAGATGGATCGTGATTTGGGGCGGCATTATTGGTGGCGAAGGATAAGAAAGGATATGGGGGATAAGTCTCACGGTAGTTGAATTAACAGTAAGTCAAGTATGAGCAGCAGAAATCGAGTAGTTTGCTTCGTAAGATGGTTAAACCGGAGCGGGAGTAGGAGTGCATCGTATGGATTTTTTGGGTAAGATAGCCACATGCTTTGAGAAAGCTTAGTGTGAATTGGGTTTGTTAAAAAAAAAAGGAATGACATATTCTGCATTGAAGAATAATTTAATTTGTCTTCTTTTCTTAAATTCTCCGCAAAATACAGTCATATAAAATTGTAACGATCGGATCGATCGTTTTGAGCAATTGCATTTCGTCCAACCGTTTGGAATCTTGAGTAGCTTCATATGATGTATTATGACTTATATAAATCGTCGCTTTTAGTTTTCAGGTATTTCGGAATTAGTTTGGGAAGAATGAATTTCGTGTTTGAAGCTTTTTGGAAGAGTTGGTGAAATTTGACTTTTAAGTATTTGACCTCGGATCAGAGTTTTGATGATTCCGTTAGGTCTAGATGGTAATTTTGGACTTGGGAATATGCCCGTATTTGCATTTGAATATTTTTATAAGGTTTCGACACTAATTGGTGAAAGTTAAAAATTTGAAGATTTGGAGTGTTCATAAGTTTGACCAGGAGTTGACTTTGATGATATCAAGTTCGGATTGTAGTTTCGGGAATTAGAATAGCTTCGTTATGTCATTTGGGACTTGTGTGCAAAATTTTGAGTTCATTCCGGGTTGATTTGATATGGTTCGACACAAGTTTTAGAAGTTGAAAGTTCTAAAGTTCATTAAGTTCAATTTGAGGCGCGATTCATGGTTTTGATGTTGTTAAGGGCGATTTGAGGCCTCTCGTAGGTCCGTGTTATGGTATGGGACTTGTTGGTATGTTCGGATGGGGTCCCGAGGGGCTCGAATGAGTTTTGGACGTGGTTCAGATTATTTCGAATGGTTTTGCATTTGCTGGTTTTCTGCTTTACCTGTTGCTTCTGGTGTTCTTCGCGATCGCGAAGGTCCAGCCACGATCGCGAAAGGTATTTTGGTCTGCTGTGAATTTGTTCTTCGCGTTTGGGTGTGGATGAACGTGTTCACGTAGAGTTGGGGCTAGACTTCATCGCGTTTGCATCTGCTTCTACGCGTTCGCGTAGTGATTGGCTGAGCTGGGCAGGATGCTGGTTTCCTTTTCGCATTTACGATGTTGTCCCTGCGATCCCATAGAGTATTTTAGGGGGCAATGCATTTTCTTCTTCGCGATAGCGTTTGTGTTTCCATGATCGCGAATCATTGATTCGCCCAGTGATTATAAATACTCTATTTTGAAGGTTTCGGACATTTTAGCATATTTGGAGCTACGAAGCTCGAATTGAGACGAACTGAAAATAGAATATACCGTCGATGCATGTTGTTAATTAACTGTTAAGTTGATACATTGATTCTGGGTATGGAAAAATCCTTGGTAGAGAGCGATCCCCAGAATGGAGGCCTAAGTGGCGCGAATCCTAATATAGTCGGGCTCTAATCCTATTATTTTCAATGGAAACAAATAATATAGAGATTTTTAAATAATATAAGGATCTATTACTTGTGGCATTATAATTTGAGATCTTTATACAAATAGCCAATCGAATTCACTGTTTATTTTTTCTAGTCGGTATACATAGATTATTCAATGATTATCCACGATTATATGCATATTATACATAGATTATACATATACTAGTCTCTATGAACATGTGTTACGTTGCATGTTAATAATGGCACGTAGACATTCAGTCGATTATTTACTTGAAGGAGAACAAATTTAATTAATGAGAAAATTATATGTATACATATCGAAAGAATTATCATAAAGCAGTTGACAGTAAAAAAAAGAATGTAACAACCATTTAAATGCTGAAAAATGTGTATACTATATAGCATAATATTTGAACTTTAATATAGCATAATACTTGAACTCGAGAAATGATTGGACATCATTTGAACCTCCAAAACGATCAATCTAGTTAAGTTAGTTAGATAATTTTACAGGTAAATCTCTTTGTTAGAGTCTCGTTTGTTTTGATATTTTCTTACTTTTATAGCTACTGAATATTATACACATATAAAAATATTTGATTTTTAAATGTTAGTATTTGATTGTGTTATAACTAAAATTTATCGAAAAAAGAAATTTTAATTATTTAATTTTTTAATATGTCAATAATTAAAAATTAAAAAAAGTTAATACATTATTAATGAATTCATAACTAAATGTAAAAAGATGTAAACTTTAAGGCGCATGTTGTACCGTTATTTGAAAATTATTTTTTACCAATCTAACCAGAAGAAAAAATAAACTCAAAATAAAATGAACAATCGACCTTTACTAAAGATCATCACTAATAAAGATCTAACAACGACAGCACTTTCCTTAATAATATAGTATCATAACTGGAAAAAAAACACCCATAGTAAATAACAACTACACTTACAGTACTGCGAATTAATGAACTACAAAACCTTTCTGAACAGAAATTTGCTATACATTTATATAGAGTTATATTACTCAACTTATGTTATTTATTATAGAAATACATGAAATCAATCTTTCAGACAAAATTCACGGGATAAAGGAAGATTATCTCAAAAAGTATGTTCCCTATCATAGTAAGATGTAATGTCCAAACAAAGGTTTTCATGTAGATTGTATGGGGTCGAACCCGATCACTTGCATAGGAAGTATCGGTTTTGGATTCGACGACCAGCGTCGATTGAAGTCGCCATCCGATAGGTCGAGACCGGAGTATCGAGAAGAGATGTTCAAGACCGGGACATCGAGTAGAAAAGCTCGAGACCAGATGTCATCAGAACGAAGCTCGAAGCCAAGGCGCTCGAGATGAGATCGTCGAGGCCGATCAGGGTAAACCAACCCATGGTAAAGTTATCAGATTAGCGTAACAGAAGGACCGGAAATCTTGTGATATGTAAACATCTCGGCGGGAATCGCTGCTCAAATCAATAAAGACGTTAAATCCATTAATTCTAGGGATATCTTACCTTGTAAATAAGATTTTTACCTTGTATAGAATTCTTCATTCTCCCTATATAATTAGACAGCCCCATTTGTAAACCAGACAAGATATACAACCAATATACAAAAGTTATAGTCTACTTGCTCGTTTGTCTGCTTTATATTTTGTTTCCAAAGGCTCCTAACGCAGAAAGATTACTCAATATTGGTGGTTTGCTTTTTCCTTGTTCATTAATTTAGTCTTTATTTCTGTTTGTTCTTTAATTGTATTAAATCAGGTCACATATCCTTAAAACCACATATAAATTTAATTGTTACTCGTAATCAAGGGTAAACAGTTTGGCGCCCACCGTGGGGCTAAGGATAATAGTGATCGTTTGATACGATTTTCTGTCACATAGACTATTTTACACTTGTTCTTTGCAGAATATCTTTTTTTCAGGTTACAATACAATCATGTCACATCTCAATCTGTGCCTCAATACGTCGATGGAGAATTTAACCACCAGGGCGAAAACAACAACTTGGCGCCCAGTAATGAAGCTCCAGTCGACGCTAACTCCCAAATAGCGATCGATGTGGATCGGACCTCTGGCCCATCGAACAGTGTTCGAAGAGAATACCGCTCGGCAAATCAAAACGACGAGGAGGACGGGATCAGCCTCAGAATGATATTCAACATATTGCAAGCCCAGCAAGCGGCCATTGCTCAGCTGCAAAATCGGAGTCAAGTTTCGAATGGGATAGGGACCGGCCCTCCTCAGGAAATTATCCCCGAAAATGAACCTATCAAAGTGGAACCAAGCGAAGGCGGATCGGGGGCAAACGCCGGGATCATGAAAATGCTCGAGGAGTTAACCAGACGAGTCGAGTCAGGCGAGAAGAAGAACGAGGCCAATGATAAAAAGGTAGAAACATATAATTCGAGGGTGGACCAAATACCAGGAGCACCTCCGGTTGAAAGGTTTAGACTCAAATAAATTCGTACAGAAACCTTTTCCATCAAGCGCCGCCCCAAAACTCATATCGAAGAAGTTTCGCATGCCGAAGATTCCCAAATACAATGGGACATCTGACCCAAATGAGCATGTAACAGCATACACATGCGCCATAAAGGGAAATGATCTCGAAGACGATGAGATTGAGTCCGTTCTCTTAAAGAAATTCGGAGCGACCTTGTCAAAGAGGGTAATGACTTGGTAGCACAACTTGCCCCCGAATTCCATCGATTCTTTTTCCATGCTTGCGGACACCTTCGTGAAAGCTCATGCGGGTGCCATCAAAGTCGAGACACGGAAATCAGACTTATTTAAAGTTAGGCAAAGAGATAACGAGATGCTCATGGAATTCGTATCTTGCTTTCAGATGGAACGAATGGACCTACCACCGGTCACTGATGATTGGGCCATACAGGCCTTCACCCAAGGACTCAACGCTCGAAGTTCTATGGCTTCACAACAGCTTAAGCAAAGTTTGATTGAATATCTGGCTGCTACATGGGCGGATATACACAACTGATATCAATCGAAGATTAGGGTCGAGGATGACCAACTTGGAGCCCCTTCGGGATCCACTTACCCCATCAGAACTCATGATAGGATTCAAAGGGATATTTATCGAGATCCAAGATCGAGCAGAGACAGGCATCGACCATACCCTAGAGACCGAAAGGCCATTCTAGTAAGGAAGGATTCCCCGAGACGAGAAAGGAGGAACGATCTTAATTGGAGTAACCGAGGACCATTGGCAAGAAACAACTTCGAGAGAACCGCTGGCCATCGAGAAGCACCACGGCTATCCGAGTATAACTTCAACGTCGACTCGGCTACTCTCGTATCGGCCATCGGTCGCATTAAGGATATTAAGTGGCCTCGACCACTGCAATCGGATCCAGCTAAGAGAGATCCCAGTTTGATATGTAAGTATCATGGTACACATGGGCACAAGACAGAGGACTGTCGACAGTTGAGGGAAGAGGTGGCACGGTTGCTCGAAAATGGGCACCTTCGAGATTTTTTGAGCGATCGAGCCAAAAACCATTACGGGAACGGAAATAAACCAATAAACCAGGAGGAGCCTCAGCATACGATCAATATGATAATCGGTGGGGTAGATACACCCCAAGGTCCGGTATTGAAACGCACGAAAATATCCATCACTCGAGAAAAACGCACTCGGGATTATGCGATGGAGGGAACTTTGCACTTCAGGAAGGAGGATGCGAAAGGAATCATACAACCCCATAACGACGTCTTAGTAATATCGGTGATTATACACAAAACTAAGGTGAAGCGTGTATTGGTCGATCCCGATAGTTCAGCCAACATAATCCGGTCATGGGTTATCGAACAGCTCGGGTTGACAGACCGAATTATACCTGAAGTTCGGATTCTCAATGGTTTCAACATGGCTTGCGAGACAACCAAAGGGGAAATAAATTTACCAGTAAACATTGCCGGTACCGTTAGGGAAATGAAATTTTGCGTAATCGAAGGTGATATGAGGTACAACGCCTTGCTCGGGAGACCGTGGATTCATGATATCGGAGCGGTACCCTAAACACTGCATCAAATGTTGAAATTCCCATCGACTGATGGGATCATAACTGTTTATGGAGAGCAACATGCGGCGAAAGAGATGTTCGCAGTAGAAGAAGCAGTACCGAAACCAATAGCTCTTTCCCAAAGAACCAAATAGCAATCACAAGAACCGCCTTCAACGAACAAAGGCGAACAGGAGTTTCTCGAAGATGATGACTAGGGGATTCCCCGGTCATTCGTCGGCCCCGACGAATCCGATGCAACTAGGTCAACGGTCGAGGAACTCGAGCAAATTTCACTCCGAGGAGATGCACCGGATCGGAAGGTATACCTGGGCTCGGGCTTAAGTTTCGAGCTCAGGACTAAACTTATTCATTTTCTTTCAGCTAACGAAGATTCTTTCGCTTGGTCCCATCTTGACATAACAGGGATACCCCCGGAAATCACGACTCACAAACTGAGCATCGATCCTAAATTCGACCGGTCAAGCAAAAGAGGAGGCCCCAATCCGAAGTCAAACAAGCATTCATCAAAGATGAGGTAACCAAGCTTTTAAATATAGGATCCATTCGGGAAGTTAAATACCCGGAATGGTTAGCAAATGTAGTTGTAGTTCCTAAAAAGGGAAACAAGTTAATAATGTGCATAGATTATAAAGATTTGAACAAGGCATGCCCTAAAGATTCTTTTCCCCTACCTAACATCGATCGCATGATTGATGCCACCGCTGGCCACGAGACCCTTAGCTTTCTCGACGCCTATTCGGGCTATAACCAGATACGAATGGACAAGGATGATCAAGAAAAGACGTCCTTCATCATTATGTATGGTACATACTGTTATAACGAGATGCCATTCAGGTTAAAGAATGCGGGGGCTACTTATCAATGCCTAGTGAACAAAATGTTCGAAAAATAACTAGGAAAAACTAATGGAAGTTTACATTGATGATATGTTAGTTAAGTCCCTGCGAGCAGAGGACCATTTGAGCCATTTGCAGGAAACGTTCGATGTTCTATTAAGACTGTAAAATTGACTAACAACGAAGCGGAGTATGAAGCTATGATTGCAGGTTTAGAGCTGGCCAAAAGCCTGGGAGCAGAGATAATCGAAGCCAAATGCGATTCCTTCCTCGTGGTCAACCAAGTAAACAGGACTTTCGAAGTCAGAGAAGGGCGAATGTAGAGGTATTTGGACAAGCTTCAAGTCACGTTGCACAGGTTTAAAGAATGGACTTTACAGCACATACCTCGAGAAGAAAACAGTGAGGCCGACACCCTCGCCAACCTGGGATCATCAATCGAAGATGAGGAGATTGAGTCCGAAAAGGTAGTACAACTCTTGAGATCGGTGGTGGAGAAAGGCCATGCCGAAATCAATTCGACAAGATTGACCTGGGATTGGAGAAACAAGTATATAGAGTATCTTAGCTCAGGTAAATTCCCTTCGAATCCCAAAGAATCGAGAGCATTACGCACAAAGGCAGCCCGGTTCTCTGCTTATCCGATGATGGGACCCTATTCAGAAGAACATTCGGAGGCCCTCTCGCAATATGTCTTGGACCAGGCGACACCGAGTATATTTTAAGAGAAATTCACGAAGGCACATGTGAGAATCACTCCGGTTTCGAATCCTTGGTTCGAAAAATAATTCAAGTCGGCTACTATTGGATCGATATGGAGAAAGATGCAAAGGAGTTCGTTCGCAAATGCAACGAGTGCCAAAGGCACACACCAATGATCCACCAGCCCGGAGAGACACTGCATTTGGTCCTATCGCCATGGCCATTCATGAAATAGGGAATGGACATCGTCGGCCCTCTCCCTTATTCGCCAGGTAAAGCTCAATTTATTCTTTTTATGACTGACTACTTTTCCAAATGGGTTGAAGCTCAGCCTTACGAAAAAGTTAGAGAAAAGGAAGTGTTCGACTTCATCTGGGACCATATCATATGTCGATTTGGGATGCCATCGAAGATCGTGTGCGATAATGGCAAGCAGTTCATCGGCAGTAAAGTGACAAAGTTCTTCGAAGAAAACAAGATCAAGAGGATCTTATCGACGCCCTATCACCCTAGCGGCAACGGAAAAGCTGAGTCGACCAACAAAACCATAATTCGAAACTTGAAGAAAAGGCTAACTGACGCAAAGGGAAAATGGAAAGAAATACTGCCCGAGGTTCTATGGGCGTACCACACAACCAAGAAAACCAGCACCGGGGCCACTCCTTTCTCTCTAGTATACGGTGCTGAGGTGTTAATACCAGTCGAGGTAGGCGAACCAAGTATCAGGTTCCGATGCACAACCGAAGAATCAAATCGAGAAGCTATGAACATCAATTTAGAATTATTGGACGAAAGAAGGGAAGCAGCCCTTGTTCGAATGGCGGCCCAAAAATAAAAGATCGAAAGGTATTACAACCGGAGAGCCCATCTTCGACACTTCAACATCAGAGACCTGGTGCTCAGAAGAATCACACCCAATACTCGAGATCCGAATGAAGGAAAGTTAGGACCGAACTGGGAAGGGCCCTACACCATCTTGAAGGTCACCGGAAAGGGATCTTACAAGCTCGGAACCATGGAGGGCAAACAACTGCCAAACAATTGGAACATAAGCCACCTAAAGCGATACTATTGTTAAGGTATGAAATTTTATTTTATTTTTCGTTTGTTTGTTTTACTAACGACTGCAGGTATTAAACGAGGTAATCTCGAACCAGGAAGCACAGGACATTAGGGCTGAAAGCACGCGTTGCACTCTTTTTCCCTTCGACCGGTTTCGTCCCAAATTGGATTTTATGAAAAGGTTTTTAATAAGGCAACCAGTAATCGTGCTAACTTAGATCGGTCGTTCATCGAAGGCAATAATATTTGGTACACAACTTCAGTCGACCATGAATATTAGAAGATTGCTTATCTACTTCGATTCATTGTTTGGCCACTTCAATTCGGGGGAACTTCTCATAGATCGTTAGGAATCAATGTAAGGGTCAAACGACCGAAAGTACCGTGCCCGAGTAGATTGATCTACCCCCTAAGCAAATTGTACAAGTACCTGAATGCAAATAAAAGCTTTTCGGCACCGATATCTTGTCTCCGAGCCCAAGGGCCCCTTCAAATTTTATTACATGTTCAGAAATTAACATTGTTCAGAACTTCACAAGAAAATCGAAGGGAAGTAAGACTTGTTAAGGCAAATCCCAACTTATAAAAAGCTAAGGCCGAACCAAGTAAAACTCGAAGAGGGGTAATACCAGTAAAGGCAAACCCCAATTTCTTAAAAGGCCAAGGCCTTATCGAGTTAATGAAAGTCGAAGGGAAGTAAGACCTATGAGGCAAATCCCAATTTATAAAAGGCTAAGGCCGAATCAAGTTAGACTCGAGGAGAATTGAAGTCTGTTAAGGCAGAACTCCGATTTCTTAATGGGCCAAGGCCACGTCGCATTAATAACATTCGAAAAGGAATAAGACCTATTAAGGCAAACCTCGGCCCCCTTTTGAGGCTTGGGCCTTATCCAATCGTCCGTGAAAGGGGAAAATCTACTAAGAAATAAGCTAAGTCTTAACTAAGCCTGAAGGGCAGAAAATTCTACAAATTGAATTATCAGAGAGTCGGAATAGAATGAACAAGAAAGGGAGATAAAAGAAAATCTTTTATATATAAAAAGCAAAGTATGTTACAAAAAGTGAGAATCCTAAAAAGTCATATCACACAACATATGGCATCAATCAGAATTCTCAGAGTCTTCTTCTTCTTCTGGGAAGGCCCGTTTTCAAGCATCGGCTTTGATCCTTGCTGCATTATCAACCTCGGTGGATAGATTGAAGCCTCGAGCTTGTAACTCTTCGAGAACAGAAAGGCGGGTTTGGCACTTGGCATACTCGACCAGAATCTTTGATTGCTCTTGGGCAGCCTCGGCATCGGCCCTGTATTGAGCTATTAGATCATCGGCATCAGCTTTGGACGTGGCAACCTCGGATTTTGCCGATTGCAGCTCGTTGACCAAAATATCACGAACCGAGGTAAGCATATCAACTTGGGATTGAAGTGTATCGGTGCTCTTAGTCAGAGTCCCAATTCTCTCCTGTGCCTCCGAGACTTGTTCTTCCAAAGAAACCACTCGAGCTTGGAGGGTCTCCTTTTCCGAGGTCAGTAGATCGGTCTTAGCTCTCCATTCGCTGGTTTCTGCCTTGGCCTCGCCCAATGCGGATCGGAATTGATTTATTCGGTCAAGTTGCTGCCCCATCTGGTCGAGTGTATTAGCATTCTCCCTGCGCATAAAGTCTAGCTCAACCCGAAGGGTCGACATCTCCCCTTCGAGTCGCTGACGACGTGCCTTTTCTTCCCTTAGTCGAAGAAAAGCCTCATGATGAAGCACCGAGGCCTATGAATATGAAAGAAATAAAGACAGTCAGTCCAGATTGAAAAGTAAAATAACAAACACCAAACAAAGCCTGTAAGAAGTTTTACCTTATTTGATGCCTGTTGAGCTTCGTTGAATAAGCAGGCCTCATCCATCTCATCCATTGCAGCCTGATCTTCCTCGGTTACCAGACACCGAAGATAACTAGCCACCCCCACAGGCGCAGAAAGGGCCCTAGCATCCTCGGGAATGGCAAACTTTATTATCCTTTTCCGATCAGGGTTGGAACTCGGAGCAGGAAATCTATCGACCAGCTTGGGACCGAAAGATGCCCTGCTCGTCTCGGCGGGGGGACTCTTCCTTGGAAATTCGAGCCCAAAGGTGTCAGGCAATGGCACATCATCGAGGAAGTCTTCAAAAGGCCCTTCCGATACGTGGCCTCTGCTCGGCGAATGCGCTCTTGCAGCTCGGGCTTCATTGAGGGTTACCTCCGAGAAAGAAGGGGAATCCATAGCTTCTGGGGGACCCAAGGTTTCCTGCACTGTCTCCCCTGCATCGGCGGAATCCCCAATTATCGCCCCTACATCGAGGTCCTCTACTTGATGGATACGAGCTTCATCGGTCCTCGGTTCGGGGACTGGCCGAGATGGCTCGTTGCTTAAAATCTCGAGGCCCCTATCTTCCTCGGATTCATCACTCAACCGGATAGCCAAATCAACAATTTTGGTCTTACGAGCTATGCTCTTCTTCTTAACTATTTTTTTCTCGGGCCCAGAATAACAGGGGGCTTCTTTTCTCTTTTTCTCTCCTTCCTGCTCCGAGACAGGGGGAGGGCAGGGAACTCTCTACCGGGGGACGTTGGCCTCAATTCAGCGTCCTTCGATAGACCTGCAAAGGAAGGGGAAAGTGAATTAGTGGCAGCACCGATCACATAAAGCGTGAAATATAAGTGTTATTGGTCTCACCATGATTTTTGGCCTCCCATAGGCCCTTCGATATCTCACGCCAGGCGCGCTCTGAGTAGGTCCTTTGAGCTACCACCTTCCGGACCCACTCTTCTAAATGCTGAATCGCAGCCGGCATTTGAGAAACAACTACATCTTACAAAATATATTAGTGAGATAACAAAGGAAAAACAACAGACGAATTAGGATAGGAAAATGATTCTTACGGTTAATGTTTCACTTTTCAGGGAACGGCATGTCTTCTTCAGGGATTAGGTCCGACGTCCTTATTCGAACAAATCGGCTCATCCAGCCCCGGTCCTTGTCCTTGTCAATGCTCGAAAACGGAGCTTTGCTTGCCCAGCGAGCAAGTTTTATTAGTCCCCCTCAAAAGACTCGGGGACTGTATAATCACAGTAGAGGATCAATGGTGAAAGGATGCCCATCGACCTTCCTCACGAAAAAAACGAAAAAGATGAATTATTCACCACACGGAGGGGTGAATCTGACCCAACGTAACATTGTACCTCTTGCAAAAGGCAAAAATGATGGGGTCCAAAGGTCCCAACGTAAAAGGGTAAGTGTAAACACTCAAATAGCCCTCCACGTGGGTGGTAATTGCCTCGTCCGGTGAGGGAACTACCACATCTTTGCCAACCCAGTTACATTCTACCTTCACCCTCTCGATGGTTTTGCTCGTGATCGAACTTATATATCTGACGACCGGTTCACCATGGCCCGGTACAGAAGAGGCCTTCTCTTCCTTAAAGTCAGAGCCGATTGAGCATCCGACCAGTACGAACGATTTTAGAGGAGGCTCTGTTGAAGTTTCCTCAGCAACGACAGACTCGGCCTCTTCAGTAGGTTAAGAGGAAGAGGGTTGCTGCTTCTGAGGAATAGACTTAGATGTCTTTGCCATTGGAATTAAAGAGATGGAAAGCAAGTAGATGCAAGCGTAAAAAGAGAAATCACTTGAAGAATAGAGTTTAGAGAACTTGGACAATATGGTGCTCAAACGACGCAAACTTAAAAACTGAAGAATGAGAGGGCTATTTATACTTTTATAAAGCGACGGTTCGAAACCCAAAATGAGAAAGCGTTAATTGGTGTTTGCAGGAATTGCAGAGTTTGTCGTCAGTTGGTACATGAAAAGACCTTTTTGATACTGGCCACGTGCGTTATCATGATGCCGTCATTTATCAACAAGACGTTTTGTGTTATCTGATTTGACATTCCGAATTCCGTATCGCTCATCATAAGTATGTTTCCACTTAGCCTAATCTTAAAATCGGCGGATCATATTGTTTCTTGTCATTACTCTCCAAAAAACGAGGGGACTATCTGTATGGGATCGAACCCGATCACTTGCATAGGAAGTACCGGTTTTGGATTCGACGACCAGCGTCGATTGAAGTCGTCATCCGATAGGTCGAGACCGGAGTATTGAGAAGAGATGTCCGAGACTGGGACATCGAGTAGAAAAGCTTGAGACCAGATGTCATCAGAACGAAGCTCGAAGCCAAGGCACTCGAGATGAGATCGTCGAGGCCGATCAGGGTAAAACATCCCATGGTAAAGTTATAATATTAGCGTAACGAAAGGACCGAAAATCTTGTGATATGTAAACATCTCGGCGGGAATCGCGGCTCAAATCAATAAAGACGTTAAATCCATTAATTCTAGGGATATCTTACCTTGTAAATAAGATTTTTACCTTGTATAGAATTCTTCATCCTCCCTATATAAATAGACAGCCCCATTTGTAAAACAGACAAGATATAAAACCAATATACAAAAGTTATAGTCTATTTTTCTCATTTGTCTGCTTCATATTTTGTTTCCAAAGGCTCCTAATGCAGAAAGATTACTCAATATTGGCGGTTTGCTTTTTCCTTGTTCATTAATTTAGTCTCTATTTTTTTTATTCTTTAATTGTATTAAATCATGTTACATATCCTTAAAACCACATATAAATTTAATTGTTACTCGTACTCAAGGGTAAACATAGATGTAAGTATGTGTTAAAAGTATTCTTTTCCATGTGGGATCGCTATGACCGTCTTAGAACTTCAAGAAAATGAAGGACGTATAGAATATAGGGAAAGTTGGAAGATTGCTGGAATTGAGAGTCAACGAAAATTCGTTTCTTCTTTGGTGTTATTTTCTAAGTAAATTAGAGTTGAGCAATCTAAATATAGAGTAGTGGTAAAGCGTTTGGTGCAAGATTTTTACCCAATACAATTTGTGCTGTCACGCCCCCAAAATGGGATGGGACGTGATTGGCACCCGACCTATTCTAATACATTGATTGAATCCTGTACTAACTAGTTGAATATCTAAACTAAAAGTCATACTTAAGAAAGTTCATAATAAAGTCTTAGGATAATACTATTCTGAAATCTAACTACTAACTAAACATGAACATGTATGCAATCTAACCCACCAACAAGTCATGAGCCTCTATTAAAAGTCCGGATACATATGTCTATGAGGTATTCCAATGGTATAAATAATAATATCTGAAAGAAGTGAAAGTCTAAAAAGAATCTCTATCGCTGGGATGAAATCAACTGAGCCTGATAGCTGAGTTCGGAACGTCTACCTCTAGCCACGTGCAAGTCACCTGCATACTCAACATCTGCCATATGACATGGCAGTCCCAAACAGGCTAAGTACCACCAAAGGATTCCCAGAAAGTCTCATTGACAACTCCCCAAGCGGAGGACAAGACTAGCATGGGCTATACACAAATATAATAAAATGCAGCAAGAAGAGTGGACAATTTACATAACAAATACTGAATAATCTGAAAGCTAAAACTGATTGCAAAAACTAACTACAAACTGGAAACTTAGAGCTAAAGCTGAAAATTGAGTCTGCGTCTAATAACTTAAAGCTAAGTCAAAAGCTGATATTTAAAATTAAAGTTAAAAACTAAGTAAATTTTTAATAAAGAAATTTTATGAAAAATTTCACATAGTGGCCCTGCATACGTGAGCATGTGAGCATCTGGGAACATGCACGGCAGACTGTCAGCCTATCTCCCCAACAAACAGTAGTCCCTGCGAGCGTGGGATAGCTAACCGTGACCCTTATGGCCAATTTCACACCTCAATTAAAGGTTATGAAACGGTCGATTGCAATAGTAGTACTCAACAAGAGTCGGGTCTATTTCCACAGGGAGTTATATATGGGAGTTAGTCATAGATATTATAGTACGTGAGTTTGAACTATCTCAATTTACACTTCCACAAATTGGAGTTGATTCTACGTCTAATTTAAACTAATATTGCAAAGTTAAGAAATGAAACTAAGAGAATTGCTTTTGTTGTTTTTCAAGATTTGTAAAAAGCCTAAGGTTATGACCATCACCTAGGTGTTTGCCTCATGGGATATAAACTTTAATGCTTGTTTTGTTGATCGGGGTGTATTATAGCTATCAACTCTCAATTACCCGCTCAATACCTCTCGGTCAGAGAGTGATTTTTCCCAATTTGGCTTTCTCAAGACCAAATGGGAATTGCACAAAACGGTTGATAAAATCTCAAGTTGGGTTATTACTATCTCTAGGTTGAACCCTTTAATTGGGATTATCAATTTCTCAATTGACCCAACTTCTTGTTAGCCAAGTTTTCCTAGACTAAGTCTCTCTTTCTCAAGTAGAGACTAAGTCAAATAGGCATGAACTAATGTTTGCAACCATTAATTCCACAAATTAAAGTATGAACACGGTTAAATAATAAACACCCACCATAAACAAACATTAAATTAAACACCCATAAAGTTCACACACTACGGTTGGGTAACAACCCTAGTAAAAATCTAGCTACTCATGCTTGAAATTGAAGAAGAAGAAGAAGAAGAAATGATAATTAAACTCATATTGTGAAATCGAAATGATAAAATCTATGTTAAAATATACCAAAATATGAAAAACTACTAAAAGAAGTAAAGAGAAACAGCTACTGCAGCTACTAATGTCAAAAGTTAATCTAATTTTGTGAAACTCTTCAATTTATACAAAGTTGATAATTTCTGACAAAAATGCCCCTTGGGAGGTTCTGTGGCCGCACAATTTCATGTGCGGTCAGCAGATTTTTTTAACTTGTAAAGAACTGGAGGTCTGCGGTCACGAGGCATTAATTCTGCGGTTCGCAGATTTGTAACTGCAGTCGCACTTTGGTTCTGCAGTCCGCACTTTAACTTCTGCAGCCGCACAATTCTTGTGCGGTCCGCACTTCTGAGGGACTTGGAACTTAAGAATTTGCACATTCTATGAAATTTGTTCCTAGCCCAGCATTTGCAGCCACACAATTCATGTGTGGTCCGCACTTTGCACAAAAGTTTGCTGGACTTTCCTTCATTATCTGCGACTACAGATGAAATTGTGCGGTCTGCATTTTGTGAGTTTCTGTTCCTTTTATTGCCTTGAGTTTAGATTACTCCTTTTTGAGTTAGATTTCATCTCGGGAGTCCATCTTTCAATATTCCTGCAATTTAGCACATTTCATCAGTTTCGGGAACACAATTCAATACTTTTAGACTAAAACAAAAGCTAAAAGGTGCTAATAAGTAGTCAAAATACCAACTTATCAACTTCCCCAAATCTAAGTCTTTGCTTGTCCTCAAGAAAATAAAATAGTTCCTAGCTCCACAAGTTAAGGGCCATTCCAGCCAATCAAAGGTGCGTCATTCACACATGAATTGGGACCAACAATTACCCACACTACTTATGTATTATCAACAAGGCGACAAGTTAAAATTTTATGCACATATAGTTATAACGTGACACGAGCATCAACAATTGACTTTATTCATCAAGGAAGCTCGCTCTTTCATGTAGGTCATTGTGGATCCCAAACTCCTCCTCCTTTACTCTCCATTTGCCTATCTCACTTAATAATTTTAGCACTCAATCAAAATAAAGATTTGCGAAAGGTTCACTCATCTCTCTCAAGAGAATGTCACAAGTACGGCTTTAAGTACCATAGGCTTGCCCCTCATGTAGACTCACTCGGCTTGAAATCACGTAGGTCTTTTTCAGAATGTAATGAAGGCTTTTGGACTAAGGTTGAATATGTTATGGTAGAGCGGGTTCATCTTTCCTTAAGCACTTTGTTTATTTTTTGTTCTCGGCTCATGCCTTGCCAATTCTTTGAGGCACTTTCTTCTCCTTGGGGAACTAGAGAGACTTAGCATCACTCTTTATTGATCATGACATTCATTTTCTCCCTCTTTGATTTCTCCATGCTTTGCATCATTATTTTTCTTCGCATCCCTTCAACACTTCAACTTATTCACTTTCTTTTGCATTTTTTCTTTTTGTTCTTCCCTTTTCTTGTCTTTCCTTCTCGTCATTTATTTTCTCTTTTATACCTTGATACCTTTTTCAAGATCCTCGTCTCTCCCTCAAACTTACGTTTTATCCAATTGTATCACAAGAGTGTTAAGAAAAGCTCGGGTGCCAAAAGAGGGTCACGAAAAAACGGGTAAATGCTTGTAATATGGTTATCAAATGAGAAAGGCTCAAGGCTCAAATGGGTTGACTAGGGATAACAACATTGCTGGGAAATGAAAATATTCATGCTGGTCAACGAAAGCCTACAATCACTTCTCAAGCCATGCAAAACTTAATATTTCGCCTTGAAACACATTCAAGGCAAGTTCTAGACCATTCGCACAGGTACTTGAACTTGCAACAAAAACATCTCACCTCTCACGCAACTAAATTGTTAAAGAGGATAGAGTTGAGGGCCCACAACGACCTCATTCAAAATTGAAAATCATTATGGTTCGATTAAACCACTCGATGATTGCCTAAGTCAACACAAGAGTCACAAAGTCACTAATGGAGTTATTTCTTTCCAAAAGATTTGTTTTTAACCATAAGCGCGTAGTTAAATGTGGTGTTCCCAAGTGAAGAATGTTTGAATCTTCGAGCATGACTTAATTAGGTCTTTTATTCATTACTATTACTATTATTATCTAAACACCAAAATGAACTCAGTCCCTTAAGAAGGTTGTCACGCCATCCATCATTGGGAAGAGTTACCCGGTTCACACAAAAATTACCTTTGGAAAGAACCGTGTCATTAAGAAAACCAAAATCTTATTATCTACTAAAACACAAAAAGAAGTTATTAATATAAGTCCTATTCCAACTCTGGCAATACTGCCACGATGAAAGAGACATGTAAAAGCTCATAATCACCTATCAATAATTCATGGAGTCTCTCCTCCTGACAAAAATCATTACCTCATTCTGAACTGAATAACGATATTTTCTCTTTAATGTACCTTATATAAATCTGATAGCACAAATTTCAGGTCCAATAATCTCGTCTCACCTAGTACAAGCTGCTAAGGCAATAAGCCATCTCAGACACTGCCAAAAATCTTATATGACGCCCACAATGCGCCAACAAGCTACAACTCGAATGTGATACACAAGGAAGAACAAACCCTAGAGAAGGACTACCCAGCCCACGTAATGAACAAAATGGCCAAATAGACGCTGTTGAACCTACCTCATGGATGAATTACAAGACATACAATATAAGTGTAAGGAGCTATGCTCAACATCTCGTTGTTGCAGCGTGCAACTCGATCCGACATGACACTCTTGCGGCGTGCAACCCAATCCACATAACATGCCCGTGGCGGCATGCCACCCCATCCAGACAATATACCCGTTACGGCGTGCCACCTGATCTGCACATAACACCAAGAAGAAAAACACACACATCAATTAGTAACGTTTATACTTACGAAATGCCCGAATATTGACCACAAGCACGACAAGTGCATAATACAGATCCTGGGAGACATATAGCCATACGCTACAAAACCCAAGCACAACTAAGGTGCAATCATGATCTGCATCTCGAGAGCCACCTGCTCACATAACACCACAAGCTACATGGGACCTCAACACGTGTGTGAATAATCAAGCCGCCTCACAACCCATATGGCACAATAGAGATTTACATGGAATAGCTGACGACGGGAATAACATCCAATGTCCGACGACTCCTCCATAAGTAATGCTATGACGGATGAATAAATTCGACCTGACGTAGAGCACACACTCACACTAGACCCATCAACGGACCTCACACCGATTCTGATCATACCATACTTGGCCAATAACCTTCCAAAGATCCATAGTGGCCCTATTCATGACATATAAATAGCCGTCAAATCCAGAACAAACTCACACGGTCACATCCCAAGGAATAGAACGCCTCTCAGGCATAAACTCTCGCATTTGCGATATTACCATAACCTTTATACTTGGTTTTAATCTTTAAAAATCAAGTGACTAACATGCCACACTTATAAAAATCTCCCCGTGGGGTATGCTCCCACGACCTTCCGCTCAAGTAGCAAAGTCTGCATATCCATACAACCAACCGTACTAATTTCGTAAGGCAAATCACAATCCACAAACCAATACACAATGCCGCTTCCGCAGAACACCATTCTCAGGCTACACTAATATAACGCCAGCTTACTCTGAATATCTGAATTCTTCCCCGCTTATCCGAGCTTGTGACATTCTTATCAACACCGAACCGCAACCTTGATCCTCAACTTCCAATTCTCATGCCGCTCACTGCACCTATCATGCCACTACGCAATAATACACGCATTCACCATAACCCTTGAACTACTAGTGAAATAACCACTTCATTGTCTAGAAACCTTTGACTTAGCTCATTAGAGAAGAACTTATGCAACACGCAACTGAATTCCCAAATCGTACAAAATACAAACCTCAAGTCGTGAACTAATCCGCCATGACTCTTCGGTAATCCATCTACACAACAAGGCCATTTGAATCAAATACCTCCTAAATCAATCAAGTTATGGTGGCTGTCAAGCCCACACAAACAACCACAATCCATATGTATAACTTCACACACCGAAGGAACTGATCATTGCCACAATCATGCCGACTCAACCATTACTAACCGGCCTAACTTCTTTCAATTTACTCTTGACTTGACTTAGAAATATAATAGCTCCATTCACAACATAACGAACTCAATCCGCACTCATCCCGAGTGACCCGAATTGCGAGACCACATCATCTCAATACCCATAGTCATCTCATACCTCCTTATGCACACAATAGCATCTCCAACTGGTGTACCCATTCTGCAACACCTTCTGCGAGTCCGAAGCTATTCTTCCTTTCCTCTAATACTACGCCGCATACCTGAGGATAATATAGAACCTTCCAAGTCGCGTTCGTAATCCACTATGAAAACTCAATCCTTAACCACATAATGGACTCGAAACCCTTAGGCACTACACTTTAATTCTTGAACCCACTAGAACCATTGTTGAGAGTCACCCACTCTGATCTGATTCCTAATATCACCAAACTTCAACGCTCTGCTAGCACATCAACACACTCTTAAAGAAGCAACCAGCCGAATTCGTTTCCTTGTACATTACATCTATAAGAAGCATAAACTCGAAGTCTTCCCAAAAACCTAAACATGCTTCGATAAAGCCCAATATAGCACACATCCATCAAGTTATTTGCTGAATTACCCATGATGTTCCCTTTTCTTAGCCATAAATAATCCGTCGATGCACCGATAACCAAAAATAGCACAAGCAGACAACCACGTGATCCAATCGTAAACGGTGGGGCTCCCCCACTTAGCTTTAAGCTACCATCATATAATGCAGAGCCCACAACGATTCCTCCTTCTCAATTACCACGATCTCGCACCGTTAACCTGCCAAACTTCTCGAAGTTTTTTGTTAAGCTTTTCATGAACATTCTGAATCATCAGTCATAATCACATATTTGACCTCTTACTGAGTAGCAAGTAGTATTCTTCGTAGAAGCTTCATCGACATCATGCAACCGCTAACCTGTTCACAGGAGATAAACCAACTACGGAATTCCTTACCGACATCTTCCAACGATGCTGCACTAGGTACAACTACCACGTAATTAGTAAATTCTCCTGAGCCCATGCTCGCCCACCAGCTGTATCAGTCTGTTCCTTCCCCATTGACATTAACTGAAAGTTCAAAAATACCTTCCAAACTCAAATCATATTGCATCAGAAACGATAATCAAATCTTCACACCCCTCGTCATTTCAAGCAACTCCTTTCTGCCACATTCAATCTTTCTTCGTACAGTAACCATCATTCCAAATAAAATTCGTAGATCAAATCACCTTCCATCACGATTCCTAAACCGTTCTACACTTTCTCAAGGCACGCAGCTAGTCCATCACAGAATCCATACGCTAATATGCCACTCTTACTTCGGTTAAATCATCTCATTTAAGCAACTTCTCGACCTCTCTTGTTCGTACTTGACCTGCTAGAAGTTCAATTACCGCGGCACCTCCTGCCATGTCCTTCCTCATACTTCACGGCCCATATGTTGCCACAAATGAAATCCATGCACTAGACTAATGAATTGCTGCCAACTCTAAACTTCCTAGAAGATCATCTTTCTCGATTCTGAACCGCTGCACACCGCTATCTCTAATTACTGCCCCTCAGGTACCATTTCACGACACCCTGCCCCGAAGCAAAATCAAAGAAGACCATAACACCGGCGAACCTTAATGCGTTCCCAACAAGGACGACGATATCACATCACAATGATAATTCCACCACGCTCGAAAATACCAAGTCTCGTCACTTCATCAACCAAACCTGGACATCTATAGTCTGATTTCCTTTCCTCCGCTGGAATTAAATGTTGAACCCCTAAATCATGCACTGAAAAATCCTCTCTTCAAGTCATTCACTGCCTCAACACAGAAATGAGCACCCTACCATCATACCAACATTGTGTAATAACATCTCATGAACATTATATCAATCTGTGCATAGCCTCAAAACTATCAAAAATATAGCTACTGAGCTAAAATGACAGAACATCCTTCCGCAAGGCGGCGATAATGGCCTGTCCGAACACGCAGGAAAGAACATTCTGCACCACGTATATAGAACCAATACAACTACTCGACGCCCAATTGACAACAAGCACCCTACGTCGCGTAAGATCGAGTAGGAAGGAAATAAAGGCACAAGTCTTATTGAAATCAAACCGCACGATGAGGAAATTAAGAAGGGAAGTGCTCCTAACAGCACTATAGCCTCTCAAAGATAAGTACTGACGTCTCCATACCGATTTGTAAGACTCTACTAGACTTGCTCATGACTCGTGAGACCTAAGTGAACCTAACGCTCTGATACCAAGCTGTCACGATCCAAAATCCTCTAAAGGTCGTGATGATGCCTAACATCACCATCAGGCAAGCCAACAGTGATTGATCAACTTAATTACCCATTTTGTGTTTTAAAATATAATTTTCCTTAATTAAATCGCATGAAATAAAATTTACACAACTACAATAATGAACAACCCGTAGGAACCCCCTCGGTATCACAAGTGCATGAGCATTTTCTAAGGAGTACAATAATAATACAACATCTGTCCTGAATGGAATAAGACAGAATAAAATAAATAGTACAATCGAGACTCGGTGGACTACAATGCGTAGCCTGGAATGCAGCTCTCGTGAAGTCTCCTCAACAGGTGCGCCTACGCACCAAGGTGATCATCAATGAACCTGTCAGATCCTGCACATTTAGTGCAAAAGTGCAGCATGAGTACGTAAATCAACGCGTACCCAGTAAGTATCTAGCCTAACCCTGGAGAAGTGATGATGAGGGGTCGATATCGACACTTACTAAAGGTCCAATAAAGCAATATAGTAAAACATAAGCAAATATGAGGCATACGACAAAGATGGGTAAATCTGTAATTACATAATTTTTCAATCTCTTCTTACAAAGCATTAATTTCTAAACCTTGTGTTCTGCCTTAACAGCTCAGAAAATGTCAAGTGTCATTATCAAATAAGTAAGGAATACCATATAAAATGCGGGCCATCAGTGAAAAGTTTGAATATTCTGACTACTAGTGATATAATGCACGATTTTGTCGAGGTCGTTCGGCCCGATCCGGAATAATATGTACACTGCCGAGGGTCGTGCGACACGAACCATCGATGCATCTATATAATGCCGAGGCGTTCGGCCTGCTCTATAAGAAAAGGAAGGAAGTTACTGAATTACAAGACACGTGTTTATAATACAGCACATGAGCATCAATTGAATATAATCTTTACCAGTTCTCAAATAACTCGCCCAAAACTCAAAATGTTAAGGCTTGGCCTAGTGTGCATATATTTATTTCTAAATCGATTTCAGTTATAAATTCAATTAATTAAGCCAGAAAAGTGAGTTCAAGTAATTCAAACGTTACATGATAAGATCCTAAGTCTACCCGAACATAAACATGCTTTAGTTACGTACGGACTCTTGTCACCTCGTGCGTACGTAGCACCCACAACTAGTTGCACATAACAATAATATCACCTGGGGGTAGTTTTCCCTTCACAAGGTTAGACAGGAGACTTACCTTGCTCTGAAGTTCCATAACCGATTCCAAAGCCTCTCTAGCACCTCGAATCATAGCCCGTCAATCCAAAACTATTCAAACAGTGTGAAACCCAATCAAAATGTATTCTAATACCCATAATTAATCAATTTAAACAATTCTCAACCCTGCTCAAGTAGTCGATAAGGTCAACCCTCGGGTCCACGTGCCCATATTCTGAAAATTTTTGAAGATAAACTTTACCCATAACACCACGAACTAAAATATATAACTTATTCCAAATTCCATGTCCAATTTCGTGGTCAAAATCCAGCAATACCAAATTCTATATTTTCTACCAAAATCCCAAATTTTTACTAATTTCTAAGTTTAAATCCATATATAAATGATGTATTTAACTCATAATGTGAAGAAATCACTTACCCCATGATAGTTGATGAAGTTGGCACTCCAAAAGTGCTCCAAAATCGGCTCCCATGGACGAAATGAAGTGGGATTGAGCCAAACCCTCGTTTTAAAGAAACACATTGCCCAGCCGACCTTCGCACCTGCCGTCCAACAGCCGCTTCTGTGGCTCTGCACCTACGAAAAATCCATCGCAGGTGCGGCTCTAACTAGACCCAGTAGCCTCCGCTTTTGCGGCCCAAATAATGCTTCTGTGCTTCAGCTTCTGTGAACAACAAGCGCTTCTGCGCTCACGCCTTTGCGTGCCAAAGTCCGCTCCTGCAGCCCCAGGCCTTCTTGGCCAATTTCGCTTCTGTGATCTCCCCTCCACATCTGTGGCTTCACAGGTGCGGACATATCCTCACACCTGCGCTCCTGCCCAGCTCGCCCAGAATCGCTTTTGCGACCCTTTTGGCCGTTTCTTCAGCTCCGCACCTGCAGCCAAAACCATGCAGGTGCGGTTACACTAGATGCCAACTGCTTCAGCATTTCTCCCAAGTCCAAACTCGATCCGTTTTCAATTCGATTCGCACAGGAGGCCCCCGGGACCCCATCCAAACATACCAACACATTCCAAAATATAATACGAACTTAGTCGAAGCCTAAAACCACATCAAACAATATCAAAATCATGAATCGCGTCTCGAATCAAACTCATAAATTTTCAAGTTTCTAAATTCCATATCTTGTGCCGAAATGTATTAAATCAATCCGGAATGACTTCAAATTTTGCTCACGAGTCATAAATGACACAACAAAGCTATTCAAAGACTCGGACCCCCTCACGGACATCGATAACATCAAAATCCACTTCAAACCAAACTTATGAAAATTCTCAAACCTTTATAATGTCCACCTTCCATAATAAGCGCCGAAATGCTCCCGGGCCACCCGATATTCGACCCGAACATACGCCCAAGTTGGAAATCAGCATATAAATTTATTGAAACCTTCATATCTCGATTCAAATGTCCTTTGCTCAAAAGTCAAACCTTAGTCAATTCTTCCAACTTAAGGCTTCCGAAATTAGAATTTTCTTTCCAAATCAATCCCAAATTTTAGGAAATTCAATTCCGACCAAACGTACCAGTTATAATATCTGAAGTGAAACTACTCAAGGCCTCAAACGGTCGAACGATGCGCTAGAGCTCAAAACGACCGGTCGGATCATTACACTAGCTACAACTTCTTCTGTATCTGGTTTTGTTGAAGTCCAGGTCAGGGACCAATTTCTTTCGGTGTAATCCACTCAAATTTAATTAAACCTTTCTCTTTTAGCACCCCTATTTCAAGAAAATTTCAAATACGAAAAACAATATTGGAATTTGGAGGAATTTTGTCATCTACGGCCGCAGTCTGGGCTTTGCGGACTGCACAATTTGATCTTGCGGCCGCAGCACTGGCTCTGCGGTCCGCATAATTATTAGTGCGACTGCAGAACTGGAGTGCGGTCCACTCATTTCCTATCGCGGCTGCACATCTAATTCACCAAAATTCCAACTCCTGAAGACAGAGATTGGGCTGTTTTGCAGCCGCACTCACTTTTCTACGGCCATGATGGGATTTCTGCGACCCGCACAATTTTCAAGTGCGGCCGCAGAATCATGCTTGACAAATGTTTCCTAAGCTCAACTTCTGCGAACCTCATACTTTCTTGTACGGACGCAAATTTCAAAATATTTACGAGCAGACTTTCTAGGGTTAACAATTTTTTTCACAAATCTGACATGAAATTAACAATTAAGTATGAAAATCAATTCACCCATTCCCTATATAGAAATTATCAGTTTCCCACTACAGTTTTAACCCCACATGGTTGTAAAATTGAAAGCTACTGACAAATGGCCTAAAACTACCTAACAAATTATAAATTAAACTAAAAATTAAAAAATTCTACGGGTAATTGAACCATACCAGATATGAAGTAGTGGAAATGAGTGATCATAGATGTTGGTTGTATGTGGCAGATGATTTAGCAAACGCTTTTTATGTTTTAGATCTTTGAGTGCTCAAAGAGGGAAAAAATGTATAGTAGCCCTAAGTTACTATTTATACTGGACGGTTTGACTTGAGGGAAAAAAGGATGAGTGCGGCTGCAGAATTTCTTCTGCCGTCCGCACTCTATTACCTGGGGCTCAAAAGCCCTTGCTGATTTTCGGTCCGTAGAATTTATGGTGCGATCGCAGATTTTTGTTGCGGATGGCAGATTTTGGTTTGCGGTCGCACTTTGGCCATTTCTATGACAAACCAAACTTCCGAGAGTTTGCATTTTCCCTTTCCAATTTGTGCGGTCTGCACTGCAATTGTGCGGCCGCAGGTCCCTTTTGCTGTAGCAATCACAATTATGCGGTTCGCACAATATGCATGTGGTCCGCACCTGTTTCCATACTTGGCCAATTTTCTGAGCACAGTTCCTGTAAATTACACTCATCCCTGCAATACACTTCAAATCCAGTTAGCAAAAAAATAACACTTATCTACAAAAGAAGAAAAGAAAAGAAAAAGAAACATGGGTTACCTCCTAAGAAGCGCCTGATTTAACGTCGCGGCACGACGCAGATTATCATCATTTCAAATGAATAACTACCACCATGTGACCATCATCAACTTTTCCCAAATAATGCTTCACCCGGTGACCATTAACTCAGAATACCTCATCATTTTTGTTCTTCAAGTCCAATGCACCAAAAAGTGTCACACCCACAATTTCAAAGGGGCAACTCCATTTAGATTCAGCTTTCCGATAAACATCTTCAATCATGAGTTGAACAACAAAACAAGATCCCCCACCTTGAAATCCTCATTTCGGATGCATTTATCATGAAGGTACTTCATCTTCTCTTTGTACAAGGACGAAATTGCATATGCATGGTACCGGAACTCATCCAATTCATTAAATGTGGAACCCGCAAGTTAGCAGTTGCATCCCAATCAAGATTCAATTTCTTTAAAGCCTACATGGATTTGTGCTCAAGTTCCACCGGAAGATGACAAGCTTTGCCAAACACCAACCGATGTGGAGACATTCTGATAGGAGTTTTGAAAGCCGTCCGATAAGTCCATTGTCTATCATCATACTTCTTTGACCAATCCTTCCAGTTAGCATTCACTGCTTTGGACAAAATACTCTTTATCTCCCAGTTGGAGATTTTCACTTGACCGCTAGCTTGTTTATGATAAGGAGTCATAACTTTATGAGTGACACCATACTTGCCAAGAAAAGTGTCAAAAGCCTTGTTGCAAAAATGTGACCTCCCCCCCCCCCC
>MCJB01049023.1:78796-89251 GCA_002018475.1 Nicotiana obtusifolia
ATTGGGGTCACTGCCCCCCCAACCCCATCACTTATAATAGCCCGCGGAGTACCAAATCTTGTAAAAATATTCTTCTTCAAGAACGTCACCACACTTCTCTCTTCATTGTTGGGCATAGCAATGGCCTCAACCCATTTAGACGCATAATCAACCACGACCAAGATGTAGGTGTTTCCACAAGAACTCAAAAAAGGACTCATGAAGTCAATACCCCACACATTAAAGATATCAATTTCCAAAATGGTAGTGAGAGGCATTTCATTCTTCTTCGAGATTCCACCGGCCCGTTGGCATTCATCACATATTTTCACCATATCACTTGCATCTTTGTAGAGAGTGGACCAATTGAAACCGCAACTTAGCACTTGGCCGCCGTTCTTGCTCCCCCATGGTGACCACCATCAGTTGAAGTATGGCATGCCTCAAGAATAACATTTTGCTCTTCGTCCGGTACACATCTTCTGATTACCCCATCTGTGCAAATTCAAAAAAAGGTATGGCTCGTCCCAATAATAATCTTGGCAATCCCGTTTGAGCTTCTTCCTTTGATTTGAAGAAAACTCATCCGGGATGATTCCACACACAAGGAAGTTTGCTAGATCCGCGAACCAAGGCACTTCCTTCATTGAAATAGCCAAGAGTTGCTCTTCGGGGAAGGAGTCATTGATTTCAAGGCCATCATGCAGCCTCCCCTCCTCCTCCAAACGAGACAAGTAGTCCGCCACTCCCTTTTCGATCTTGGATGTCAATATCAAACTCTTGCAACAATAGCACCCATCTCATCAACCGAGCTTTTGAATCTTTCTTGCTCGTAAGATAGCGAAGTGCCGCATGATCCGTATGAACAATAACCTTTGCACCCATCAAGTATGGGTGGAACTTCTCAATTGCAAATACAATGGCAAGGAGCTCTTTCTCTGTAAATGTGTAATTGACCTGGGAATCATTCATGGTCTTACTATCATAGTAGACCGGATGAAAAATCGTGTTGATGTGTTGTCCCAAAACTGCTCCAACCGCTACAGCACTAGCATCACACAATAGTACCCAACAATAGTCGGGGTCGAATTCCGCAGGGAGCAATATATGGGAGTTAGGAGTATATATTATAGCGTATGAGTTTGACTATCTCAATTTACACTTTCACAAATTGGGGTTGTTTTTAAGTCTAATTTAAATCTAAGATTTAAAAGTTGAGAAATAAATCTAAGAGATTATTTTTGTTGTTTTTTTTCCAAATTTTGTAAAAAGCCTAGGGCTATGACCATCACCTAGGTGTTTGCCTAATGGGATATAAACCTTAATGCTTGTTTTATTGATCGGGATATATTATAGCTATCAACACTCAATTACCCACTCAATACCTCTCGGTTAGAGAGTGATTTTGCCCAATTTGGCTTTCTCAAGTCCAGATAAGTATTGAACAAAACGGTTGATAAAAGCTCAAGTCAGGTTACTACTATCTCTAGGTTGAACCCTTTAATTGGGATTATCAATCTCTCGATTAACCCAATTTCTTGTTAGCCAAGTTTTCTTAGACTAAGTCTCTCTTTCTAAAGTAGAGACTAAGTCAAATAGGCATGAACTAATATTTGCAACCATTAATTCCACAAATTAAAGCAAGAACAAGGCTAAATAATAAACACCCAACCATAAACAAGCATTAAATTAAACACCCATAAGGTTTACGCACTAGGGTTTGGTCACAACCCTAGTAAACGTCTAGCTACTCATGCTAGAAATTGAAGAAATAGAAGAAGAAATGATAATTGAACTCATATTTCAAGATTAAAATGATATAATCTATGTTAAAATAGCTCAAAATATGAATAACTATTAAAAGAAGTAAAGGGAAACGGCTACTGTGGCAGCTTATGTCAAAAGTTGACCTAAAATTGTGAAACTCATCTATTTATACAGGGCTGAAAATTTCGGACAAAAATGCCCTTTGGGAGGTTATGCGTGTTGGAAAAACCGAAGCACTAATGACTTTGCGTTTTTGTTGTAGGTTTTGATAATGAACAAACCGTCATCGACAAACCGCTGAGATTGCTATGGACTTCGTTGGGACTACGAGTCAAGCTTTCAAGACGTTGGATACAAGTCGATGAATGGAACAAGTCGTTGGAGCAAAAAGATTGAAGTTGGAAGATCAAAAGATCGAAGACCAAAGACGTTGTCTTGAGTCTCAATGTGATCTCGAACCGACTCTCGTTTTTAAGAACTTGGCTCAAAGTCTAAAAATGATTTCATAATATTAAAATAAACATTGAAAAATTTTCAAAACAATCAAGTCAAACTCATGGTTTTCAAAATAGACCGAAACTTGACCAAATCCAGGCCAACAATCGATTGTCTAGCCAAGACAATCGATTGTGGGATATTACTGTTGGACACTGGCAAACAATCGATTGTCTGGCATAGACAATCGATTGTTTTGTTCCAGTGGACTTTAACAATCGATTGTCCTGCCTTAGACAATCGATTGTCATATTACCTTTGGAGCCCAACAGCTAGTTTTTTTTGACAATCGATTGTTTGTAGTTAACAATCGATTGTTTGGCAGCGGACAGTACAGTTTTTGTCCTCTAGCTCTTGTTTTCAACCTAGATGTTGAAATGGGAGCCTAACCAATGTTCCCAACGGATACCTGAGGCTTTTGGGCTATAAATAAACCCCTTCAAGCCTCATTTTAAATACAACACTTCTTCATAATCATCAGATTTTATTGCTTTAAGTTTTCATAATCATCCAAGCTATTTTGAGCCATTTCTTGAAGAAAAGAGTTGTGTTCTTGAGGGTAAACTATTTCGCTCTATCTACTCTTTTGAGAGAACACTTTTTGAGTTGTTTGTGTGGTGTCCTACACCTTTGGGAGGTTGCCCCTTGTTGTAGTTAGGAAGAGATTCTTCCTTGGTTGTTGACGAAGCTTGTGTGACTCAAGCGTTCGTGTTGTAAACGGTTTGTTAGGCACCCGGAAGCTTAACGAAGGTAGTGGAATACTCGAGAGAGTCTCTCGAGAAGTGGACTAGCTACAAGTTGTAGTGAACCACTATATATCGGTGTATTCGTTCTTCTTTTAATTCCGCACTTTATCCTTCGCTCTTTTATTTTCGTACTTACGCTTTTAATTCTTCATTTATCTTGCGAAAATTTTTAAACGTTCCTTACAATGCTATTCACCCCCCTCTAGCGTTGGGCGTATTTTCTAACAATTGGTATCAGAGCCTAATTCTCTTCGAGCCTTAACCGGTTGAGAAAACAATAGAATGGCTTCTTCTAGAAATTTGTACGCAGGGATAGGTGAAGGGAAATCCACGTCGAGACCACCTCTCTTCGATGGGACTAACTACACCTATTGAAAGAACGTATGAGGATATACGTACGAGCCACCGACTTCAAATTATGGCTAATCATCGAAAACGGTGAGGAACTAATCACCAAGAAGGTTGGCGAGGAGACGGTTCCTAAACCGGAAAAAGAATACTTCGATGAAGATATCAAGAAGGTTGAAGCTTATGCACGGACTGTCAACATGCTTTATTGTGCCGTGAATCCGGATGACTACCGGTAAATCTGAAGGTGCAAGACCGCCAAGGAGATGTGGGACAAACTTGAAATCACCTACGAAGGTACGTCCCAAGTCCGAAAGGCTAAGATTGATCTCCTAACCCATGAGTATAAACTTTTTAGGATGAAAGATGATGAAAAGATTGAGAAAACCTTTGAACGGTTTTCAAACATCATCAATGATCTTGATGCTCTTGGGAAAATCTACTCCGAAGAAGAGCTTGTGAGAAAGATACTCCGAAGTCTCAAACCGGAGTGGCAATCTAAGGTGGACGCAATCCAAGAAGCTGCCACCTCCACCAAGGTCACTTATGATGGGCTTAGAGGTAACCTCATCACTTATGAAACTACTCACCTCAACAAGCCCATGGTCTTTGATGATGACAAGAAGAAGAAGAGCTTGGCACTCAAGTCATCAACCTCAAGGGAGGAGGTCAAGGACTCTAGTAGTGATGATGAAGAATATGGCATGGTCATCAAAAAGTTCCACAAATTCATGAGAAGGGAACGAGAAAAAAAGGCCAAGAAGCAAGCACCTCCAAAGTGCTACGGTTGCGGAGAAGTTGGGATATCAAACCTTATTGCCCAAATGCCAAAGCCGAAAAGAAAAAGCCCAACAAGAAGCAAAGGGCTTTCATGTCTTGGGAAGAAGATGACTCTGGCAACGAGTCAAGCGATGGAGAGGAAGTCGCTAATCTTTGTCTCATGGCCATTGAGGATACTCCTCAAGAAGACGAAGAGGTTAGTACCAAACTTCCTAATGACTCTTACACTTTGGAAGAATTACAAAAAGCTCTTGAAGAACTCTATGAGGAGTTTGTTGGCATTAAAAACATAAACAAATATTTGAAGAAAGAACTCTTGGACTCCAGAAAAGAGTTAGAAAAATTGACAAAAGATAATGAGAAACTCAAAGAAGAAAATAAATTTTTTGGAAAAAGAAGTGCCGACAAACCCGAGAGCTCAAGTGGTTCTTGTGAATCTTGCAAATCCCTTAAGGCTCAAGTTGAAAAGTTAGAGGCAACTCTTGACAAATTCAACAAGCCTCAAAAGGATTTGAACCTTATTTTAGATCAAGTTCATGTTGCTAAAGAAGGACTAGGCTATAAGAAAAATAAGGGCAAAAAGAAGAACAAAGTTAGGAAACAACCTAGTCAACCTAAAACCCAACCTAGGGAAGACTCAAGTAAAACAAGTGATAGCCAATCTAGTAAGGATGAAAGTAGGATCACTAAGACTAGACCACCTAGAAAGAAAAATACTAGGCCTAATAACCAAATCACTAAAAAGTCTAGAAACAACAACCATAGAAGAAATGAAGTAGCACAACCTAGGAAAAAATTTTATAAACCTAGTGCATACTACTCTCCTAGGTACATGTGGAACCCAAACGTAGTTTACCACTATAGTGATAGGGTAGGCCACATAGCACCGATTTTGCTACTCTAGGCATAGGCACTTCACTCAAAGTGACACACACTATTATGCCACTAACCCTAGAGGACCCAAAAACACTTGGGTACCTAAACCCCATCATTAAATTGATTGCAGGTGTGGTTGAAGGCATCAAGTGTACTTTGGTACCTTGATAGCGGATGCTCCAAGCACATGACCGGTGATACATCCAAGTTTTTGGGTATCAAACCAAGAGAGGGAGGACATGTCATCTTTGGTGACAACAACAAAGGAAAAATTATCGGCATTGGTTCGGTCGGTAAAAATCCTTCCTCCTCTATTGATGATGTTTTGTTGGTTAAAGGTCTTAAACACAACCTCTTGAGCATAAGTCAATTGTGTGACAAGGGGAATCGTGTTACTTTCAGTTCTAAGACTTGCACCGTAGAACGCCTTAGTGACAATGAGGTAATTCTACGAGGCGATAGAATTGATAACATTTATATGGTTGACTTAGAAGGTACTTCATCAAATTGCTAAGTGCCTTATGAGTAAAGAGGAAGACACATGGCTATGGCATCGTACAATAGCTCATATCAACATGGGTCACTTAAACAAATTGATCTCCAAAGACTTAGTAATTGGCATTCCAAACCTTAAGTTTGAAAAAGACTCCGTTTGTGATACGTGTCAAAAGGGAAAACAAGTAAAGGCATCGTTCAAGTCTAAGAATATGGTTTCTACGACTAGGCCTTTACAACTTTTTCACATGGATCTCATCGGACCTTCTAGGATGAAGAGTTTTAGCGGCAATTACTTTGTCTTTGTCATTGTTGATGACTATTCTAGGTTTACATGGACATTGTTTCTTACACACAACAGTGAGGCATTTGATGTTTTTAGAAAATTCACTAAAAAGGTTCAAAATGAAAAGAATTGTAACATAGTAGCCATTAGAAGTGACCATGGGGGAGAGTTCGACAGAGACGATTTTGATGTCTTTGTGACGAACTTGGCATTGATCATAACTTCTCAGTCCCTCGTATACCACAACAAAATGGAATGGTGGAACGTAAGAATAGATCTCTTGAAGAGATGGCTAGAACTATGATCAATGAGGCAAAAATTCCTAAATACTTTTGGGCTGATGCCGTGAGTACCGCAAGCTACGCGTTAAACCGAGCCGTCATTAGACCGATACTCATGAAAATGCCCTATGAATTGTACAAAGGAAGAAAGCCTAACCTTTCCCATCTTCGCGTCTTTGGTTGCAAATGTTTTGTTCATAACAATGGAAAAGATAATTTGGGAAAATTTGATGCAAAATCCGATGAAGGCATCTTTCTTGGTTATTCATTGCGTAGTAAGGCCTATAGAATCTTTAACAAACGCACTTTGACTATTGAGGAGTCACCATACGTGGTCTTTGCCGAAAGTGACCCTCGATTGCCGAAAAAGGATGTTTGTGATCATCTTGCAGATTCGTTGGAAAGAATCTATCTTGATGATGATGAAGGTCCAAGTCATACCAAGAAGGATGATGGTGAGAGGTCTCAGGAGGAGCAAAACGAAGAACAAGAGGAGCTTCCTAAGGAGTGGAGAACGTCTAGAGATCATCCACTAGACAAGGTAATTGGTGACATCAACCGAGGGGTAAGTACTCGCAACACTCTTAGGAACACAATCACTCACATGGGTTTTGTTTCTGAAATTGAACCAAAAACCATTTCGGAAGCAATTAACGATGAACATTGGAACTTGGCAATGCAAGAGGAGCTTAACCAATTCAAACGGAATGACGTTTGGGAATTGGTGCCAAGACCCGATGATCATACGATAATTGGTACGAAATGGGTTTTTCGAAATAAGTTAGATGAAAATGGAGTAATCACTAGAAACAAAGCTAGGCTCGTAGCTAAAGGCTACGATCAAGAAGAAGGCATTGATTTCGAAGAAACATATGCACCGGTAGCACGTTTAGAAGCTATTCGTTTACTTCTTGCTTTTGCCTCATCTATGGACTTTAAACTTTTCCAAATGGATGTTAAGAGTGCCTTCCTCAATGGCTTTATTCAAGAGGAAGTGTATGTTGACCAACCCCCGGGTTTTGAAGACATTGCGTTTCCCGATCACGTCTTCAAACTCAAGTAAGCACTCTACGGTCTTAAACAAGCTCCCCGAGCTTGGTACGAGCGTTTGAGTAAGTTTCTTTTGGAGAATGGGTTCAAAAGGGGGAAGGTTGACACCACACTTTTTATCAAGAATAAAAAAAATAACATCCTCTTGGTCCAAGTTTACGTAGATGACATTATTTTCGGTGTGCAAGGAGTTTTCCAAGCTCATGACAAAGGAGTTTGAGATGTCTTTGATGGGTGAGCTTAACTTCTTCTTGGGCTTACAAGTGAAGCAAATGAAAGAGGGCACTTTCATTTTCCAATCAAAGTATTGCAAGGAGTTGCTCAAGCGCTTTGAAATGATTGACGCCAAAGCAATGCCAACTCCTATGGGCACTTCGGGAACACTTGATAAAGACGAGAAAGGTAAAGAGGTAGAGGTCAAGAAATATAGAGGTATGATTGGATCCCTTCTTTATCTTACCGCAAATCGTCCGGATATTATGTTTAGTGTTTGTCTTTGTGCCCGGTATCAATCTTGTCCTAAGGAATCGCACTTAACCGCGGTGAAACGGATAATGAAATACCTTGTTGGTACGATGGACGTGGGACTTTGGTATCCCAAAGGTTCATCTTGCCACCTCGTTGGCTATTCCGATTCAGACTTTGTGGGATGCAAATTGGATAGGAAAAGCACGAGCGGCACTTGTCACTTGCTTGGTAGTTCGTTAGTTTCATGGTTTAGTAAGAAACAAGTTAGTGTTGCTTTATCCACCACCGAAGAGGAATATGTAGTCGCCGGAAGTTGTTGTGCTCAAGTCCTTTGGATGAAACAACAACTCGTGGATTATGGCCTACGTCTTGATCACATCCCGATTAGGTGTGACAATACTAGTGCCATTAGTCTCACGAAGAACCTCGTTCTTCATTCGAGAACAAAGTACATTAACATTAGGCATCATTTCATTAGAGATCATGTTCTCAAAGGTGATGTCGAGATTGAGTTTGTGGAAACGCATAACCAATTAGCTGACATTTTCACGAAACCTTTAGAGAAAGAGTCGTTCTTCAGCATTCGAAGCGAACTCGAAATCCTTGACTCCACAATGATCTAAATGTGTGAATCTTTGTTATTGGACATTACTAACTTGAGCGTCGGAGACATTTAAATTTTTTTTTTTTTTTGCAGGTTTCCCCATCATTTGGATGAGTCTTTGAGCAAGGGGGAACAAAACCAAGGAAGTTTGGGACTTCAACAAACTGTTTTTCGCGTCAGGAGGTTCAACAATCGATTGTCAGCTTCAACACAATCGATTGTTAGAGTCAGTTGGGAGGCGCAGGAGCTAAATAATCGATTGTTGCTTCAACACAATCGATTATCCATTCAACAATCGATTGTCAGCTTCAACACAATAGATTGTCAAATTCAACTGGAATGTTGGAAGTCCCAGGACCCCTAAATAATCGATTGTCAGGCACAGACAATCGATTGTCCCGTGAACAATCGATTGTTCACGGGAAACAATCGATCGTCAGGCCAGACTTCTGAAAATTCTGACCGTTGGAAGGCCCAACAATCGATTGTCAGGTCTAAACAATCGACTGTTTGACGGGCTGGGAGCGAGGAAGAGTCATCCGAAGAAGAAGAAGAAGAAGAAGAAGAAGAAGAAGAAGAAGAAGAAGAAGAAGAAACCGGGGACAACGCCCCTTGAGCTTTTTAGCTCTATTTCTCTCTCTTATCTTTTAATTATGCTTTTAATTATTTTTTTAAATATTTTTCTTCCTTTATGCATTGTACTTCCATTTTCCCTTCATCAATACAATTTTCTCTTTTAATGGCGTTGTCTTTTTGCTAATGCCAAAAGGGGGAAGATTATGGTAATATGCAAACTAAGGGGGAAGCACAAATTAAGGGGGAATATTTTTCAAAATTCAAATCGAAAAGAATTTGAAAACACTTTGAAAATATTTTTGAAACATAAAATCTTTGTGCTAAGTGAATGAATATTTTTCAAAATTAAAATCGAAAAGAATTCGAAAACACTTTGAAAATATTTTTGAAATACAAAATCTTTTTGCTAAGTGAATGCATATCCTGCCTTGGTTTGTCAATATAAAAAAGGGGGAAATTGTTGGAAAAACCGAAGCACTAATGACTTTGCGTTTTTGTTGTAGGTTTTGATAATGAACAAACCGTCATCGACAAACCACCGAGATTGCTATGGACTTCGTTGGTACTACGAGTCAAGCTTTCAAGACGTTGGATACAAGTCGATGAATGGAACAAGTCGTTGGAGCAAAAAGATTGAAGTTGGAAGATCAAAAGATCGAAGATCGAAGACATTGTCTTGAGTCTCAATGTGATCTCGAACCGACTCTCGTTTTTAAGAACTTGGCTCAAAGTCTAAAAACGATTTCATAAAATTAAAATAAACATTGAAACATTTTTAAAACAATCAAGTCAAACTCATGGTTTTCAAAATAGACCGAAACTTGACCAAATCCAGGCCAACAATCAATTGTCTAGCCAAGACAATCGATTGTGGGATATTATTGTTGGACACTGGCCAATAATCGATTGTCTGGCATAGACAATTGATTGTTTTGTTCCAGTGGACTTTAACAATCGATTCTCCAGCCTTAGACAATCGATTGTCATATTACCGTTGGAGCCCAACGGCTAGTTTTTTTTGACAATCGATTGTCTGTAGTTAACAATCGATTGTTTGGCAGCAGACAGTACAGTTTTTGTCCTCTAGCTCTTGTTTTCAACCTAGATGTTGAAATGGGAGCCTAGCCAATGTTCCCAACGGATACCTGAGGCTTTTGGGCTATAAATAGACCCCTTCAAGCCTCATTTTAAATACAACACTTCTTCATAATCATCAGATTTTATTGCTTTAAGTTTTCATAATCATCCAAGCTATTTTGAGCCATTTCTTGAAGAAAAGAGTTGTGTTCTTGAGGGTAAACTATTTCGCTCTATCTACTCTTTTGAGAGAACACTTTTTGAGTTGTTTGTGTGGTGTCCTACACCTTTGGGAGGTTGCCCCTTGTTGTAGTTAGGAAGAGATTCTTCCTTGGTTGTTGACGAAGCTTGTGTGACTCAAGCGTTCGTGTTGTAAACGGTTTGTTAGGCACCCGGAAGCTTAACGAAGGTAGTGGAATACTCGAGAGAGTCTCTCGAGAAGTGGACTAGCTACAAGTTGTAGTGAACCACTATATATCGGTGTATTCGTTCTTCTTTTAATTCCGCACTTTATCCTTCGCTCTTTTATTTTCGCACTTACGCTTTTAATTCTTCATTTATCTTGCGAAAATTTTTAAACGTTCCTTACAACGCTATTCACCCCCCTCTAGCGTTGGGCGTATTTTC
>MCJB01049024.1:0-43128 GCA_002018475.1 Nicotiana obtusifolia
ATACATTAACATTTGTGGCAAGTTCTGCAATCACTTGGTCTCATTCTTGATTTTCCTTGATCAAGTTATTCATAGAAGGAGACCTAATTGTAATACCACCTGTTGTATCCTCAGAATGCCAATCTTGATTGTGTTTTGCCATTTTATCCAAGATCTGAGTTACTCTAGCGAAGGTTTTATCCATGAAAGATCCAGCAGCAGCATTCTTCGCTATTGATTGGTTCATAGGGTCCAAACCCTTGTAGAATTTTTCCAGCAAAATGGAATCGGGAAAGCCATGGTTTGGAGACCTCACCAAATACAACTTGAAGCGATCCCACGCTTCATGTAGTTGTTCACCAGGTAGTTGCTTAAAGAAGAATATCTTGTCTCTGAGCTCAGATTTCTTGCTTTGTGGAAACCACTTTGACAAGAATGCCCGGACAAGTTCAGGCCATGAACAAATGGAATTCGGAGGAAGATTTTGAAGCGATTTCCTCATATCTCCAGCTAATGAATACTTAAAGCATCTCAGCCTTAATGCATCGTCAGAGAGATTGTTTTGCTTGTGCATCGGACAAACACCCAAGAAATTCCTGAGGTGCTGCGTTGGATCGTCATCAGTAGATTTCCTGAAGAATCCTTCCGCTTTCAGCATCAAAATTAGTCCATGTTCTACCTTGAACGTAGCAGCACCTATAGCCGGAGGTACTATAGCATTTGTATCCTCTATATATTCTTCAATATCAGCAAAAGGATTTTCTTCCTGCTCCACCTCCACATCATCTTCATGGTCCGCCATATCTTCCTGTCTACAACAACCAAAACAAATAGCGTGTAATCAAGTGGAATTAGACGTATAGTAAAGTATACACTAATTAGAAATTTCAAGACTGTATTCCCCGGCAACGGCGCCAAAATTTGATTCGCTCAAATTACACCTTAATAACAGTGTAAGCGATCGATGTCAAATATAGTAACCCAACAAGGTAGGGGTCGAATCCCATAGGGAATAGGCGTGAAACTATTGTCTAATTAATGTAATACTTGACTAAGTCGTAATTCTATCAATCACGTCAAATAGAATAAAGAAGTGTTGAATATATAAGTAACCGAAAATTGAAAACTAATGTTTATAGTATGAATGTGAGAACTATGAATTTAAGAAACCAAGGTTGTGCCCCCTTTAATGTAGTAGAATGTTCTTAATATTAATATTGAATACCTTTCTTGATATGCAATTGATGTTTAATATACTACCCAATATTTTCCAATATTTGGATAATGTATCCTCTCTACGATTCTCCCAAATACAAAAGAGTCGATCTTAAGAACAACCAATTAAGCGCCAAATTAAAACTTACTTATAAGCGGTTTTATTAAACAAGGTTTAAAGCCTTGAGTTTTTGTTATTTATTTCTACCCAACTCTATCCCACTTTTCCAAGATAAGTTAGAGTTAATTGGCATTCGTTAATGTTTGCAACCACTAACGATTAAATGAAGAGCAAGAAATAAATAAATATCAAGCTTCCTTCGAAATTGGATTCAATATCAAAATCTCAACACATTCTACCCATCTAGGGTTCACAACCTCAGCGTTGAGTTTAGCTACACATGCTGATAATTAAAGAATAAGGAAGAGTAATTGATATCATCTTACAAAAATAGAGGGTTTTCGATCACCAAAAGCTTCTAAGAATTCAAAAATAGTCAATGTCGTACTTTGTACTCTAAGTTCTCACAAGAATACCTTCACAACACCCTATAAAACCTATTTATAGAGGCCCAAAACCCGAGGCGAATGTCGGTCAGCTTTGCCCTTGTTGAAATAATAAGGACCGCATTTCTGTCGCAGAACGGAAATGTGGACCGCAAATCATCATCGTCCGTCACAAATCCCACTAGACAGTTTTGCTCTCATTGCGTCTTGGTTTGCGGTTCGCATGTTGAATATGCGATCGCATTCTTCACACTGACTTTCACCCAGAACTCTGTTTATTTTTGCGATTTCACCAGGCCAATTCGCGGTTGGCATTCCTGTTTTGCAGTCGCATTTGCGACTGCATTTTCGACATGAAGATTGGCCTAAAGTTCTGTCTTCGCCTGCGATCTACTTGTAGAATATGCGATTCGCATGTCTATTCTGCGCGCATATTTACATATGCGATGCTCTTAACCTCTTTTCTTGTCTTCAGCTAACTTTTTGAACTCTTTTCTGTTCTTCTGGGTCTTGACACTTGTTATTCTGCAAATACACTAAAATTACATAAGTATCATGAGGATTAACAAGTAAAACAAATTAGACTTTAAGCAAATAGTATCCAAATGTGCCGAAGTTACTCGGCACATCAACCCCAGGCCATCACAAGTCATCACAAATCATTCCCTGACATAGCCCACCTTGTCTCACCACGTGCACAATAAGTAAATGCTCGCCTTTTCTCGCCGCACGCGCACAATAATATTCCCACCTTATCTCGCCACACGCACAAACTCACATATATAGCCCGTCTTGTCACGCCGTATATGCAAATAGCAATAGTAACAACCGCACGGACAACTCACGTGCGAACACTCTGACAATCCTCACAACAATACCATGTGTGCCAGAACATAACAACACAATAAAATGACTTTCACAACATGTGCCCATATGCCATAACATTTCCTCAAACAGTTTTAATACCACAACGACGCATAGCCCTCGGCTCAACAAGGCTGAGTACAACAGCAACAACAACAATAACACGAGAATACTACAAGTAAATCAATACAAGAACTTCAGAACTCAAAGCAATGGAAGAACGAGCTCACAAAGAAAGACACAACAGCGAATAATGGTCTCAACAAGAATAGCTCAACAAGGGAGAGATAATGTGTAATAATGAATCCAAATATGAAAGAATCAACAATGAAAAGGGATAACAAAACTTCATTCAGGGTTGAGCAACTACGGAGGAGATAACAACAAATTCAATTAAGGATAAGCAATTACGGAAAAGATAATAATAACTTCAATTAAGGATAAGCAATTACGAAAAAGATAATAATAACTTCAATTAAGGATAAACAATTACGAAAATGATAATAATAACTTCAATTAAGCATAAGCAATTACGGAAAAGATAGCATGGCAATAAAAGAGGCAACAACTACACTTAGGGAACATAAGAATTCAATTGGTAATAAAGGTAAAACATGAATCAATTAATTCCATATAAGACATGTAAGGGTAAATTTAGTGAACGGAGGATTTAACATGATAAAACAACTTCATAACTAATGAACATAAGAACCTAAAGGCCTTAAACAGTCAAATTTTCACAATTAAGCCCGAGTATGTACTCGGCTCCTCACGTACACGGCCTTCACATGACACAACTAGCAAAAATGATTCAAATACTAAGGGGTACTTCCCCCACACAAAGTTAGGCAAGATACTTATCTCAAAGAAGCTAAACGGATACTCTAAAATGACTATCTCATGTGAAACAACCTTCGGACAGCTCAAATCTAGCCAAGATAATTTAATATCATAAATAAAAACCATAGGAAACAGTTCTGAATAACAAAGTTTCTATCTTTAATGAAAACTAAAAAGTCAACTCAAAAAGTTAACCCCGGACCGCACCTCGGACTAGATAAAATTTACAAAATCCGAAAACTCATTCAATTACGAGTCCAAACATACTAATTTCATCCAATTCCGACTCCGAATCGATGTTTAAAACCCAATTATTCTCTTTAAAAATGTTTTTGATTAAAAAAACCCCAATTCTCCAATCAAAATATGAATTAATTTTAAAATGAACTTCTGTAATCATATTAAAATACAAAAATTATAGTTACATACTGACCCCCATAAAAATACGAGAAGAACGCCGCAAAAATCACCTCAATCGGAGCTTTAGAACTCAAGATATGCTCAAAATACTAAATAAATGTTGTCTGATTTTTTTAATACATAGGGAATTTCGCTTATGCGCCCAAAACTCGCACCTGCAGTCGTCGAGCTGTAATTTCTGCATTTGCGGACAAATATTCGCACCTGCAGGGTCGCAGATACCAGCCCAACTTCGCATCTGCGAAGCACCAGCACCAGCTCTCTTCTCCAACACTAAAATGAGCATAACACCCTTATACGATATCCAAATTCGACGATTCTATTTGCTATTGCTCCGAATTACTATACGCATATAATGCTTTAATCAAAACAGAAATTGGAGCTCATTTGCTTAATGTAGTACTATTTATGCTTGAAGAAACGACGTCGAAACATAAAAAACAAGCGCAACACAACCCAAACCTATCCGAAACTCACCCGAGCCCCCGGGACCTTGTCGAAACATACCAACAAGTTCCATATTATAACACGGACCTGCTCGAGGCCTCAAATTACATCAAACATCATCAAAAATACAAATTGCACCACGAATCAAACTTATGAATTTTTAAATCATCCAACTTCCAAAACTCATGCCGAAACGCATCAAATCAACCCAAAATGGCGTCAAATTTTGAATGCAAGTCACAAATGACATAACGGAGCAAATACAATTCTCGGAATCAGAACTCGAACCCGATATCAACAAAGTCAACTCCCGGTCAAACCTCTCAACCTTCCAAAACTTTAACTTTTCAATTTTTGCCAAAATGCTTCAAATTATCCTACGGACCTCCAAATCCAAATCTGGACGCCCAAAATCAACATACGAAGCTATTGGACTCATCAAAATGCCATTTCGGAGTCGTCTATACAAAAGTCAAAACTCCGGTCAACTCTTTATTTAAGCTTCTAAAGCAAGAATCCTTCTTCCAAATTAATCCTGAATCATCCGAAATCGGAACTCGACCATACACGCACATATAATTCATAATATGAAGTTGCTCGAGACCTTAAACCATCGAACGGCGCTGACCGGCCGGGTCATTACACCTTACCTAACCATATATCTGAGTCCAATACTCAAATGGTCACTCAACTTTTCGAAATTATCTACTAAAGTCACCTTTCTTTCGTTTATAACAACAAAGTCATTTCACTATGCTTTATAACACTCAAAAGGTCATTCAACTATATTTCTCAAACTTTGATTGCCAAATACCTATTTTATTCTATAAATTATTAATTTTTGCCTTCTTTTTCTTATTTTAGCTTTTTAATATTATAATTTTTTATCTTTTTAATTTATATTATGGATTTACCTATAGAATAAATAAATTTTATTTATAAATTAAAAGTATTTAAGCATATATAATTTTGCAATAATAAAATATTGAGCATAGTAAAAAAATTAATTAGAACAATTTGTCTGTAATAATAATTTTGTTATTCATAACAAAAACTCAAAAATTATTTACATAATTGATAGTGAAAGAAAATAAAATTTTTAAAATATATTTCATGCATGTATTATAAAAAATAGTTATTTAAAATAAAAATATTTTTATAATATACATTATATATTCTTGAAGATTGTGCTCAATTATATTATTGTTCCGATATTATATAGCTAGAAAGCCACTCATTTATTATTTTTTTAAGTAAATTTATTTGTTCTATAGGTTAGTCCATAATGTTGATTAAAAAGAGAAAAAATTATTAAAAATAAGAAAAAAATAAAAGTTGATAATTTAGAGGGTAAAATAGGTATTTGGCAATCAAAATGACCTTCTGAGTGCTATAGGTATAGTTAAGTGAATTTTCTGTTACAGACGAAAGAAAGATGATTTTACTAGATAATTTCATGTAATTGAGTGACCATTTATGTGATGAACTCCCATATATCTATAACCACAAACAAACTTTGAGAGATTCTGATATAAAATAGTATCCATATACTTTGACTTTTATCTTCTTAACTGGACATGTAAAAACTATATAAATAATGAGGTGAGAATAATCAAAGACGATATGACTAAATCAAGCCATTTCTTATCAATGTAGAAGACTCTAACACGAGAAATAAGTAAAATTGACAAAGGTGATGCAAAAGTTTTGGGATACATTACAAGATTAAATAAGAAGTAAAACTGGTCGATGTTGTCCTATTATTCCCGTGGCAAGCGCTGGAGCGCATAGCGGAGATAAAAGCAAAAGGAATATATGTTGATTAATTGCTGACTTTTTGGCTATATTTTTACGATAGATATTTGTGGTCCTGCTTTCTTTCAGATTTCGCGCATAACGAAAACTTAATATACCGGGTTATTTTATTTACGCATGCATACAGACTCATATGATACCCAAAATCAGCAAATCGCCGAAGTCACGTTTTGTTGTCTTTTCTGCTGAATATTTAAACTCGAAGGCGAAGTGGCATCTACTTTACATGCAAAGACTAAAAGAGATGAAATAACAATCAAACCCCCATCGAAGAGTCTAACTTGTTATGCTTAATCGGTCTAAATGTAAAATGCAAAATTGAAGTAGCAAACTCCATCCTTCGTTATTTGGGAAAATAATAAGCGTGAGTTTATTTTTCACACAATAAGCGTGAGTTTAATTCTAACTATCTTCTTTTCTTTTCCCATTGCCTATTCCTGTCATGCCCCAAATTTGGCGAGGCGTGGTCGGCATTCGGTGCCATATTGGCCACAGTGATATTTTGGCCATAGGGCCACATTGCAGGATAATTTGTGAAATAAAATATAACATTGAACGGAGACTAGCTCCAACTGAACATGTACACAGGGCTGACAAGGCCACAATACAGGTATACAAAATATACAGAACTCGTCGACAAATCTCTAGAAATAACTAAACTTTATCATGGTGGGGACAGGGCCTCGACCTACCCATCGAACCTGTATATATAAAATGGACTCCAAGGTCTAGACCTGGCAACTCCGAGGAAGGGGAGCTTACCAACCAAGTTGATATTTGGCTTTGTCTACTGGGAAGGTCTACCCAGCTGTCTATCAGGACCTGCAAGCATGAAATGTAGCATCCATAGCAAAAAGAACGTCAGTACGAAATAATGTACCGAGTATATAAGGCAATATAATAACTGAAAGCTGATACTGAACTGATAATATAATAATTGAAAGTAACTGGGAGTCAAATATAATTTGAAGATATGCTTACTTGCTGATACTGACTCAACTCTCTCAATATAGTAAATAAAATAGCTGTCCGATCCTATAAGGCTCGGTATGTGTAAACTTCTTTGTCGTAGTAGGCTCGCTCATAGGCGCTCGGTCATACTAGGATCTGTATCTCGCCCATTCTGGGCTCACTCATAGGCCCTTTGCCACAGTAGGCTCGGTATATAACTTACCATCTGATATGAGGTTTCCCAATAGGGGCCTGCCCTTATAGCTCGGTGGTGGTGAAAATACTATAATACTGTATATATATAGACCCTCTGCTCTCTTGATAGAAGACAATACTTAACTGAATAGAAATCCTCAATATAGAGAATATAATAACTTAGGAGACTAGGATAATGTTATGAGATCATGCCAAAATGAAGGAAGGGTTTAGCCTCAACTTACCTGTAGTAATCTGCCCGATAACCATGTTGAACCCAATTGGTCGCACCTTAGTCTACAACCACGATAATGATGTTATCATTAAGCTACGAAAAGTACAACTAACACACAACGAATGACAATCTCATTCTATATTAAAACGGGCATCATCTCCCATGATTTTGTTACATTTCCCACGTCTTGTGTTGCAGCAATAACCCAAACAACAACCAGTACTTATATGGAACAAAACCAGCAAAATAACACGTCGAGCGGCAAGCTCGATTCATGTCTAATAACACAGTATTTTGAACCCTTTCCCTCTTATTTATATTCATGAAAATATTGATAATAACAACACAATATAATCAGGTTATTCCATAAATTTTCTAGCTAAAAAACGCTGCCAGAACACCTCCCAAATATTCCAACAATCAACAATATTATTAACAAGCCTTTCGATCAATATCTCACAAGTTCTAGCTTCAACGACTTAGCCGTTACTTTGATAAACTCAAATACCTGTAGTGTAAGAGGTTCCGTACCTTCAAACAGATGGAAAATCTCGAATTTGAGATTACTTCACCACAAAGAATCCTTCCAATGTAGCCACAAGAACAAGAAAGAGAAACTAGCAAGCACTTCAGGCTGCTCGGCACTAGAATCGCTTTGAAATACTTGAAATGATTTAGGGCCGATATGAAACCCTCAGGAGAGTATTTTTGTGAATATATACCACTTAAAACACCCCCCCCCCGAGCTGGAACCACACCAAATCAACAACCATAAGAAGAACAAGAAACTCACTAGCACGACGGGATTTCTAGTGTTTAATTCATGTTTTTATTTTTGGTTTTAGTATAGACTAATGGAGACTTCTTTGAGAATTTTTTGGGAGATTATAGGGTCTAGTTGGGTCAAAAAATGAACCTTAATTATCCTTGCCCCGATCATTAAAGGTTGGAGAGTCATCCACCGCCTAAGTGGGTTCCAATGGGAGCTGCTTGCGTAGTCTCGCAAAATCACGAATATATCTCTACTCCAACGTCTTATTGACAAACGGTTTAATACGTTAGAAAATAGACTCGTTGATATTCAATTTGGTAGGTGGAGTATCCCGTAACTCCAAGTATATAGGGAGAAAAGCTCAGCTATATTTGACCTAATTTTCAACACATTATGAATGTGACTTGTGATGACCTTTGCCAATTTTTATTCCACAACTCGCTTGACTTCAAAAAGTAACACAAGACTATCAAAGGATTGAATTAAATCATAACATAACCTCCTTACCATATTAAGCACCCTAGTCTCACCCCAAAAGTATATGTTATAACATTTTCAACTTGTCGATTTTCGACGAAACTTATTTTCTTCAATTTGCTTAGCTTCTAAGCCGTCCAACCCTTTTGGCACTTGTTATTCATGATCTTAAATATTTGTAACCTCCGCGGTAACATGATTAACTTACTTTATGTACTTTGAAAGATGAACTCATTTCTGAGTTTACATCAATTGACTTACGACGTACTCTCACGTACGAAAACCTGGGGTGTAACATCATTTAGGCCTTTGGAACATTCGTCCTGGAATGTTGACTGATGCGCTTATCAATCTCATAATATATAGCGCTTACAAATACTTTAGTATTGTCCTTTCCATCTAGGCAACTGTTCTGTGAATAAATCCAAAGGATAGGGTATTCCCCCCTTTAGGCCTCTTTCTCACACCACGACATGTGGTCAGAATTCTTCCAATCTCGTAACTGTTGCTACCTTCTGTCATGCAGCCTGTACGACTCTGTCCTTGTATGTGCGCCTATGCTAGTATTCTCTTTTTTTTCTTCCAGCTTTTAGCCACTCTCTAGGCCTCACTTTGAGAATATATACAGAACTATGACAATCTGTCCCTCTAGACATCTAGAGGTGTACTGAAGTTCTTCGCTCGGTACTTTGTCGAACTTATGACTAAATCTATTACTTGTTTCATAGCCTCAGATATCTATGCTTATTTACTATATCTAGGTAGGTCATTCTACACCACAACTCTTACTTTGGTTTATTATTACCGACTATGATGTGACTGCGGTATGTGTTCAGATGGTTTGAATGTGACGAGAAGAGTTGCTTGAGATGCGAAAAGGACTTTTGGCTGCTTGATTTCTATCTTGATGTGTTGGACAGCCTCGAGTTATGATCGTGTTGAGGGATCTTTCATGTTGTTTATTTGTGGAATGAAGTAGATTCGCATGTCTTGTGGATGAGTTCAGACTCAAGAAGATTAAGTGATTGCATAGTAATTGTGGCTGTGAAAGGGTATAGAGAGATGTTAGTTTGACACTAAGTAGGTGGGTTATCACCTGCGGGATAATCTACGGATGTATGATCCTTAAGATGTTGTGTGGAAAGTTTCTTTCTACCAGTGGGTTATATGCGTTGCGATTTGAGTATGAAACAGTTGCGAAAGTTAACTTGACTGTCACGAGGATGAATGCGAGCTTCGAAGATGATTTTACGTATTTAATGATTTTTGTTGCATGAGTTATGAAGGATTTAGTTGAATTTTAGTACGGGATTATGGCAGTAATAGAGTATAGGTACTTTGCGTCACCGGATATTTTATTCTGTGGCTTTGAGACAAGTGTGAGGGTTTACCGTTAGCGATTTGATTGCATAGTTATGTGTTGTATTGGTCTTGGTCTGAGGCATACTTGTGAATCAGTTATGACATCCAAAGGTTGAGATCGAAGATGATTCGAGTGAGGAGATTTCTGGATATGGATATATTACACCTTACTGGTATATGGAAATCATGGGATGATTTGAGTTTATTATTCGTGACAGATGTAGTGTGCATGAAGTAGGGATTCATTCGGTTGCTTAGAGGTGTGGATTACTTCTTTGGGTGTTGGTGACCACAAGTCATTCTTCTTATTTGGGCTACACATTTGAGATCGGATAGGGTGGAGGACCCTTGAGGAGGTTCTAATGGGTGCAAGATTCACATGTGGCATTTGATAATTTTCCGAATTTGTATATAGCTAAGATCTGAGACTGGCAGTGGATGGTGCGGGGACTTACGGTACTTCTATATCATTATGGATATTACATTTCAATGTCAGAAAGATAAAGGAAAAAGTTTTAGATTCACATAAGGTCTCTTCATAGTGGGTATTTCGGATGTAGTATTTTGAGTGTTTAAATGGGAATACAGTAGCTTATGGGCTTTAGGGCAATGTGGTTTCATGCTAGGATCTCGTATCATGAGCTTTGGTTGAGGATCGTGGTATTATGGCAAGGAGAAGTGTCAACTTGAAGGCAATTCATAAGAAACACGGAGGAAATAGGACAACTTGGTAGTAGGTTGGATTATTATGGTAATGGTATTCTCGGTTCTTTTGGTTCTTATGATGAGGTGAGGCTTTACGGGTTTGTTGTGGAAATACTCTTGGATTTGGCGACCTGCGTGGCTTGGTTGGATTAGAGGGATTCAATTCTGATAGCTTGGTTGTGTGTAAATGGATTTCAAAGTGTTCTCGATTGTTTCTACCATGGTTGAGATGGATATTTACTACTGGCAGGAGGAGCGTGTTGCATATTGTGATTTTCTACTGGATGGGATCAAGCGGAAGGTTTCTAGGTAATTGAGTATGTATAATGCTTGTGACTTAGAGTTGATAATAAGGTTCTCGTGTTTTTATATGATGGCCTGATAGAGGCGGTGCGTGGTGTGAGATTTGGGATTTGCATGTGCAAGTATATGGTTCGATTTCAAAAGAAAGGTCATGAATTCTTAGAGAGCATGGGCGGTTTCAGATGATTAGATGAATTCTATTACTACTTGGTATTGCCTGAGAAGGGTACGCATTTCAGAAGGTGCACTATGTTCTGACTTCGGATACTTCATTGGTATTGCGGTACTCGCCTGGTTGAGCGATGGTTGATGTTCATATTTTTGCCATGTGGTGCAGGGGAAATTATAGAAGTGTTTCTGGTTGAGGCATATTGTTTCGTGGTTGTGGACTATGAAAATGTGGACGAAGTTAGCCAGATGGTAGTATGTGTTACGGTTAGGTCATTGTGGATCCGTTTGGGGATGATCGGAGTTGATTTGGGGGCCCATTGGTAGGCCCAATGAGGATGTGTATTCTACACTAGGTCGGATTTGTTGACTCAGCACTGTTAGGGTTTTCATTCGGCTAGAGTTGAGCTTATTCATGTTCTGATAAGCTTTATGTGTACTCTTCTATGCTATGTGGGGTTACGATTTGTTGGATATATGCACACATGATGTGGTTCTGTTTGGGCCTTGTAGCGGAATTCGAGTGAGATGGCTATTGGGGTGTTGGATGGTTGAATGCGTCTCGGTTATGGTCTTTCTAGGCTGTGGTATATTGTGTAATTCGCTTCTCTATGGATATGGTCATGCACTTCGTGTACTTGATGTCGAATTGCGTGTGGTTGTTGCTTTTGAGCATTATGGCTTGAGGTATTTCATACGGATCGGTGATTGGATGGGGTCACGCATTGCAGCTGGGTTATGTTAGGATATGATCCTTTGTGATAAATTCATGGGTCTTGGTTCTATTATGTGTGATGGGTTCATAGCATTGATTTTGTGGTAGTACTTGCTGAGCTTGCAGGGCGGTTCTCTCATTTGAATCACTTTCATGTTTGAGTAGATTTGAATTGTTGGCTATTAGTGCACGGATTGCACGATTTGCCGTTCTAGGTTGTACTGGTGTGGAATGTCACTAGAGTAACTTGTATTTGATGAGATGAAGTCTTTGGGCCTGAAGTGATTACTATCGGATTCGATTGTGGTATGTTTAGAAGGATAATATCGAAAGTCGGCTTAGAATTTGGCGTTGGCTCTTGTCGGACAGGAGAGAGAGCTCCATGACTTATTGACCTGATGAGTGGTTATGAGTTGCTGCGTGTTTCCTTCATCATCGGCAGTATACAAAGGTTTTGAACGAGGTTTTATTTTATATGAGGTTCATTACCGGTACCTGGTCTGTTTTGAGCAGCTATTGTGATCGAAAATTATTGCTACAAGTATATGAATTGTGTTGTATATCATGTGATTATATCTTGGGTTATGGTTATGACTTGATATAGCTTGTTCACACTTATACAGTGTGTGGATGTGAGATTCGTGTCTTATAAGGAATTCCGGATGTTGGAAATTGGGTTCTAAGGCTTACAGACTAAGGTTGAAGTAATGTCTTTAGTTATGTTGTGTTGTCAAATACATGGATTGGGGTGATGTGGGATCACCCCTGGGTATGTGCATGGTAAGGTTACGCGGTGATTTGATGGCTTTGGAACAACTTTGGCACGTTCGAGGACGAATGTATGTTTGAGTAAGGGAGAATGTAACGATCCGATCAGTTTGTTTTGAGCATTTGCACTTCTCTCGGTGGTTTGAGGGAATAAGTATCTCCATATGATGTATTATAACTTGTGTATATCGTCGGTTTTGATTTTCAGGTGATTCAAAATTAGTTTGGAAGAATGAATTTCATATTTGCACCTTTAAGTTGGAAGAATTGATCAAGTTTGACTTTTGAGTATTTGATCTCAGATCAAAGTTTTGATGGTTCCATTAGGTCCAGATGGTGCTTTTGGACTTGGGCATATGCCTGGATGTGCATTTGGATGTTTCTAGAAGGTTTCGACACTATTTGGCGAAAGTTGGCAATTTGAAGGTTTGGAATGTTCATAAGTTTGACTGGGAGTTGACTTCGATGATATCGGGTTCATATTGTGGTTTCGAGAATTGGAATAGCTTCGTTATGTCATTTGGGACTTGTGTGCAAAATTTGAGTTCATTTCGAGTTGGCTGATATGGTTCGGCATGAGGTTTGGAAGTTGAAAGTTCAAAAGTTCGATTTGAGGTGCGATTCGTGATTTTGATGTTGTTACGTGTGATTTGAGGCCTCGAGTTGGTCCCTGTTATGTTATGGGAGTTGTTGATATGTGCGTACGGGGTTCCGAGAAGCTCGGGCGTATTTCAGATTGATTTCAAACCATTTTTCTTCATGTTTTCATTGTTGGTTGCTACTGGTGTCTGATGGCTCAATGGATCTTCGCAATCGCGAAGATGGTGATGCGATCGCGTAGAGGGATTCTAGAGCTAAGTAATTTTCTTATTCACGTTCACGTCTTCAGGAACGTGTTCGTGTAGGTTTGTGTTGGTTATTGTTCGCGTTCGCATATGGGGCACCACGATCGCGTAAAACTGAGACGGGGAGCTGGTGAGTTCTCTTATGCGTTCGCGTGGGTCAGTCCTCGTTCGGTGAGAGTTGGCATTTGTAGGCAATGCGTTCGCGTGAGGAGGCTCACGAACACGTAGAGTATTTCAGGGGCAGTGTATTTTTTTCTCTTCGCGATCGCAATGGTATTTCCGCGATCGCGATGGTATTTCTGTGATCGTTGTTCATTAATTCGTCCAGTGATTATAAGAACTCTATTTTCTGAGGTTTCGACCATTTGAGCATATTTTGGACTATGGAGCTCGAATTGAGGCGATTTTCACCACATGGAATGGGGTAAGTGTTTTCTACTTGGTATTGCTTTTATTTCGTGATTCCATCTTCATTTTTGGCATTTGATTGATGATTTCACAAGAGAAATTAGGGGTTTTGTCTAAAATTTTATAAAGTGAATTTTTGAGTTTCGAACATCGATTCGGAGTCAGATTTGAGTGAAACTAGTATGGTTGGACTCATAATTGAATGGGTTATCGAATTTTGTGAGTTTTGTCAGGTTCTGAGGGTCGAGCCCAGGTTTATTTTTTGGTTGAATTTGGGATTTTGATTAAAGATTCGGCCTTTATCCATTGGGTTTGTTTCCTATGGCATTATTTGATGATCTTGAGTTGCTTTTGGCTAGTTTCGAGTCGTTCAGAGGTTGGTACGCGTGGGTTGGCATTTTTGGAGTATTGTTGTCATGACACAAAACTCAACATGTCGTGATGGCGCCTATTATGATACTAGGAAAGCCGATAACTCACACATTCCAATATTTTAAATTCAAAATATACCGAAATGGGTTTAAGTGAGTAAAAATCTCATAAAACTAGATGAAAACACCACAACTCAATAAAGAATTTTCCCAAAACCCGAGTGTCACCGAGTACATGAGCATCTATACAATAATATAATCTGATACATTGTCTAAGAAAGTAGAACAGAAAAAGTAAATCTGAGAGATAGAGGAGGACAAGGTCTATGAACGCCAAGGCAGCTACCTCGAAAATCTCCGAAAAGGCTGAAGCTCCAAGATCAACAACCATCGTGCCTGGAAACACCTGGATCTGCACACGAGGTGCAGGGTGTCCAAAGCATGAGCCCGGTAACCCCAAAATCAACTCTCAGTCAAACTTCTCAACTTTTCAGACTTCTAATTTTCCAACTTCGCCATTTCAAGCCAAATTCCACTACGGACCTCCAAATCACTATCCGGACACACTCTTAAGTCCAAAATCACCCTACGGAGCTATCGGAACCATCAGAACTCCATTCCAGAGCCGTTTACACATAAGTCAACATTCGATCAACCTTTTCAACTTAAGCTTCCAACCTTGAGACTAAGTGTCTCAACTCATTCCGAAACATCCCGAGAACCGAACCAACTACCTCGGCAAGTCACATAGCGACAATTGAGCATAAAATAACGGGGCTATACCACTCAAAACGACCAGCTGGGTCGTTACATCCTCCCCTCTTAAACAAACGTTCGTCCTCGAATGGGCCTAGAATCATACCTGGAGTCTCAAATAGGCATGGATATCTGCTCCGCATCTCCTGCTCGGTCTCCCAAGTAGCTTTCTCGACTGGCTGACCTCTCCACTACACCTTTACTGAAGCTATGTTCTTTGACCTCAACTTTCGAACCTGCCGTTCCAAAATGGCCACCGACTCCACATCAAAAATCAAATCACCATCCAACTGAACTATGCTGAAGTCCAAAACATGAGATGGATCACCAACATACTTCTGGAGCATAGAAACATGAAACACTGGATGAATATTAGATAGACTAGGCGGCAAGGCAAGCTTGTAAGCCACCTCTCCAATCCTCTAAAGCACCTCAAACAGACCGATGTATCGAGGGATCAACTTAATCAACTTAACCTTGTCCAAAGTATCCTAAACCAAGTCAGTACCCAATAGTCTAGCCTCACCTGGCTCAAACCAACCCACCGCAGATCGACACCATCTCCCATATAAAGCCTCATACGGAGCTATTTGAATGCTCGATTGGTAGCTGTTGTTGTAGGCAAACTTTACAAGCGGCAGAAACTGATCTCAAGAACCCCCAAAATCTATGAAATAAGCATGTATCATATCCTCCAATATCTGAATAGTGCACTCGGACTGTCCATCCATCTGAGGGTGGAATGTTGTACTCAACTCAACCTGTGTGCCCAACTCTCGCTGCACTACTCTCCAAAACTGCAATGTAAACTGCGTGCCCCCATCTGAAATGATGGACACTGGCACACCGTGAAGACTAACAATCTTACAGATGTAGATCTCAGCCAACAACTTCAACGAATAAGTAGTCCCAACTGGAATGAAATGCGCGGACTTGGTCAACCGGTCCATAATCACCCACATAGCATCAAACTTCCTCGAAGTCCGTAGGAGCCCAACTACAAAATCCATGGTGATACGCTCCCATTTCCACTCCGGAATCTCAAGCCTCTGATTCAATCCATCTAGTCTCTAATGCTCGTACTTCACCTGATGACAGTTTGGGTACTGAGCTACAAACCCCACTATGTCTTTCTTCATTCTCCTCCACCAATAGTGCTGCCTCAAGTCCTGATATATCCTTGCGGCACCCGAATTAATGGAATACCGCGAACTGTGGGCTTCCTAGAGAATCAACTCACGTAGCCCATCCATATTAGGCATACAAATCCGACCCTGCATCCTCAACACCCCATCATCCCCAATAGTAACATCCCTGGCATCACCGTGCTAAACCATGTCCTTAAGGACAAGCAAATGGGGATCATCATACTGGCACTCTCTGATGTGATCATATAAGGAAGACCGAGAAACCACACAAGCTAAAACCGACTGGGCTCTGAAACATCTAATCTCATGAACTGGTTGGCATCACAATACCAATCCGAGAAGCATCACAATACATTGTATAAGAGCCTGAAACTGAAGGCAAAACTAGAACTAGAGCTGTGGCCAACGCAGTCTTGAGCTTCTGAAAGCTCTCCACACACTCAACATGTCGTGATGACGCTTATCATGATACTAGGCAAGCCGACAACTCACACATACCAATATTTTTAAGTTCAAAATATACCGAAACGGGTTTAAGTAAGTAAAAATCTCATAAATTTGGATAAAAACACCACAACTCAATACAGAATTTTCCCAAAACCCGGGTGTCACTAAGTACATGAGCATCTATACAATAACATAGTCTGATACACTGTCTATGAAAGTAGAACAGAATAAGTAAAACTGACAGATAGGGGAGGAGAGTCAAGGTCTGTAGATGCCAAGGCAGCTACCTCGAAATTCTCCAAAAGGTCGAAGCTCCAAGATCAACAACCACCGTTCCCGAAAATACCTGGATCTGCACACAAAGTGCAGGATGTAGCGTGAGGACAACCAACTCAATAGGTAACAATTCTAACCTTTGGACTGAAAGCAGTGACGAGTCCGAACAATACGGTCCAAATACAGAATTAAACAGTATGAAAATTTACAGAACATTTGACAATAATATCTCAGAGAAACTCATAATTTGCAGGTACCAGTACAGGAATGTAGACATGTTTCTAGGTTTAACAATTAAACTCAAAATAGATAAAATATGTCAAGTCTGAATGATATGAGGAATATGACATCTCTATATCTACATGCCAATATGCATATTGTTTGTGATGCAACACAATGGAAGCCTCGCGTACTCACACTCTCAGAGTACTCAACCTAACTGTCTCAATTCTCACTCATCACACTCAATCACTCAGCACTGTACGGTACACACTGCGGCGTGAAACCTGATCCTATCATGAATCAATTGTAACTGTGCTCACTGTGGGTGTGCAGACTCCAGAGGGGATGATCTAGCCCAAGCGCTAATAAATCCTGCGGCAGTGCGGAGCCCGATCCCATCGTGGATCAATAAATACCTGCTGTGGCGTGCAGCCTGATCCCATCATGACTCAACAGTAACCGCTACGGCTTACATCCCGATCCCATCAATATCACTCACAAAAAACCCTCGGTCTCACTTAGTCATCAATATCTCCAGTCTTTCGGGCTCACAACACTCGTGCTAAGCAACCCAAATCAATGATACATGATGTGATAATTTATGATAACAGAGACTGAGATATGATATGTGATGATGAATGCGACTGAGTACATAACTACAATTAAGCAAATAACTCAACAGCAAAGAACGACCACTGTGAGTCCCAATAGCACCAGCACATAGCCTAAACATGATTTCTAACATAAATCATAGCTCAAATGCTCTAACACATAGAGTACAGTAATAATATTCAGGTAATATAACTACGTGGTTCCACGAAATCGACTGAATCACGTTTACTACGGGACACGCCCATACGCCCATCACCTAGAATGTGTGTCACCTCAACACCTATCACACAACAAGTAATTTCAGGGATTCACATAGTATTACTTACCTCAAACCGTGCAAATTTCTACTCTAACAAGTCCTTGCCTCACGAATCGGCCTCCGAATGCCTCGAGTCTAGCCACAAACAATTCAATACAATCAACTCAAGCTATAGAGAAACAATTCCATATGAAAATGCTAAGTTCATAATCAAAAGTCAAAAAGTCATCTCAAAAGTTAACCCCGGGCCCACGTCTCAGAATCCAATAAAAGTTACAAAATCTGAAAGCCCATACAATTACGAGTCCAACCATACCAAATTTACCAAATTCCAACATCGAATCATCACTCAAAATCCCCAAATTTAACTCTCCAATCCTTAGCCCAAAACTCCCAAAATTCCACGTCAAAAACACACAAACTAGGTGGGAAATTTAATGGGTAAACAATATTCTTGCATAAAAATGATCACCCCTCGAAATCCCTCTCAAAAGTTGCCTTAATCCGAGTTTGCAAAGTCCATAAATGATAGAATCTCGGAAACCCTTCAAAATATAATCTGTCAGTGCTTTCACACCTGCGACCCACTTAACTGCATTTGCAGTCTCGCAGGTGCTATAAATCCTCCGCTTATGCGGTTCCCCTGAAAGACCCTACCTTCGCTTCTATGCTAAAACACGCGCAGGTGCGAGTTCGCATCTGCTGAACTTCCTCCGCACCTACGCTTCCCAGCCTCCTCACTGAGCTTCTGCATTTGCACCCAATACGCCGCATTTTCCACCTCGCTGGTGCGGAAAATAACCTCGCACCTGCGATCACTACCCACTTCCTTCCAGGCCGCTTCTGCAATGCCATCGACGCACCTGCGGCCTCGCACCTACGACCACGACCATCGTAGGTGCGATCATACCAGTCCAGGTCTGCCCAGCCATGCTTTAACTTCAAATTTTGATTTGTTGTAACCATCCGAAATCCACCCAAGGCCCCCGAGACCTAAACCAAATATACCAACAAGTCTGAAAACACAATACAAACTCAGTTGTGGCCTCAAATCACATCAAACAACATAAAAAACACGAATCGCACCCCAGATCTAGCCTAATGAACTTATGAATTTCTAACTTCTCCATTCGATACCGAAACCTATCAAATCAACTCCGATTAACCTCAAATTTTGCACATAATTGACACATGGACCTATTCCAACTTCTATAGCCAAAATTCGAGCCTGGCAACCCCAAAGTCATTTCTCGGTCAAACTTCTCAACTTTTCAAACTTCTAGTTTTCCAACTTTCTCCATTTCAAGCAAAATTCCACCACAGACCTCCAAATCATTATCCGGACATACTCCTAACTCCAAAATCATCCTACGGAGCTATCGAAACTATCAAAACTCCTTTCCGGAGTCGTTTACACCGACGTCAACATTCGATCAACCTTTTTAACTTAAGCTTCCAACTTTGAGACTAAGTGTCTCAACTCATTCCGAAATATCACCGTAACCGATCCAACTACCCCGACAAGTCACATAGAGATAATTAAGCACAAAATAAGAAGCAAAATGAGGAAACAAGAGTATAACACTCAAAACGATCGGTCGGGTCGTTATAATTGTTTGGTTTGCTCGGTATTAGATTCGGCTTATTTGAGGTAAGAAACTTATCTAAACATGGATTTAAGGGTATTTAACCCTAGGAACTATGTTATAAGAGATGTATTTAGGTGACACACATGCTAGGTGACAAGCGTGTGTGTGTACACTAAGGAAATCATGATTTTATTTGGCTATTAGATTGTACCCGGATTTGTTTTGCTGTTATATCGTGTTATCTCCATGTAGGTTATATGCTTATTCTGTTTGGACTCATTGAGGTCATCTCTGCTGTTGAGTTATTTGCTTAAATTGTAATACTCAGTCATATTCATTCATTTGCAAATCGTATCTCAGTCTCTATTATTATATGTTGTCACATCACGTTATCATTGTTTGGGATGATTGGCATGAGATTTATGAGCTGAGAGGCTGGAAAGGTTGATGACTGAGTTGGGGCCTGAGGCCAGATTGTGAGTCATATTTATGGGATCGGCCTGCACGCCGCAGCAGATTTTATTGATTCATGATGGGATCGAGATGCACACCGCAATGAATTTTATTGATTCATGATGGGATCGCTCTGCACGCCGCAGCATGCCATGTTGGCTTATATTAGCGCTTGGGCAGGATTCGGCCCTTTGGAGTCTGACATACTAGTAGTGAGCGCGTGTACTGAGTGTCGTGTGTCGAATGTCGAGTGTCGAGTGTCAAGTGATTAAGTGTACCAAGTGATTGGGTGTGAGACAGTGAGATTTAGTACTCTGAGAGTATGAGTACATGAGTTCATCACTGTGGTGCATTATATTTGACATGCATGTAGGCATAGAGATGCATTTCCTTATGCTATGCGGTATTATGACCTTCATGGCTTCACATGCACATTGACATGTAGTCATAGAGATGTACTTTCCTCATACTATCCAAGAATGAAATATCTTATATGTTGTTGAAAGTTTAGGGAAAAAATACAGTTTTTTAACATACTCATATTTCGGTGATTTCGGCGAAAGATTTGGGTTTTACTGTTATACCTGAAAAGCATGCCTATTTTCCGTAACTGTGAACGAGGTGAGCATCATATCTTTGAGTTATTACTTGTACTGATTTTATTATATCGTTATGAGTTGTTCTTATCTATTGGTGTTAGGCTCTGATCGTTGTCCAAGCTTGTCATTGCTTTCAACCTAAGGTTAGGTTTGTTACTTATTGAGTACATGGGATCGGTTTTACTCATACTACACTTCTGCAGCTTGCGTGCACATTTTGGAGATGATCTTGTTGTGTATGGTGGGAGTTGGCATTGAAGATGTACTTGTGTTTCAGTTATAACTGCCTCTTATTCGTAGTAGCTTTAGATTTATAAATCCGTTTATGTATATTTCGAACAGATGGTATATTTATTTCATACCAGCTTTATAAACTCAAAATTTTAGAAGCTCATGATTTGTACTACCAGTTCTTGGGTTGTTGTATAAAAGTTCAATTATTTCATCACTATTTTCTCAGTAAAGCTCATATAAAATTAGATTATTGTTAAATTGGCTTACCTAGAAGGTTGGGTTAGGTGCCATGACAAGTTAGATTTTGGGTCTTGATAATTGGTATGCCCAATGAGGACGTGTATTCTACACATGGTCGAAATTGTTGACTCAGAACTGTTAGTGTTGAGGGGTGTGACATTCGGTTAGAGTTGAGCTTGTTCGTGTTCAGAGATGTTCTATGTGTTACTCTTCTATTCTATGAGGGGTTGTGATTTATTGGTTATATGCACATATGATGCGGTTATGTTTTGGCCTTGTAGCAGAATTCGAGGGAGAGGGTTATTGGGGTGTTGAAGGGATGATTGCACCTTGGTTACGGTCTTTTCGGGCTGTGGTATATTGTGTTATTCGCTTCTCAATGGTTATGGTCATGCACTTCATGTATTTGATGTCGAATTGCGTGTAGTTGTTGAATTTGAGCATTGTAGCTTGAGGTATTCCATATGGACCAGTGTTTGGATATGGTCACGCATTGTAGCGGGGTTATGTTGGGATATAATCCTTTTTGATAGGTTCGTGTGTCTTGGTTCTACTATCTGTTATGGGTTCATAGCATTGCGTTTTTGGTGGTACTTGAGGAACTTGCGAGACGGTTCTCTCATTTGAGTTATTTTCCATGTTTGAGTACATTCGAGTTGTTGCTTGTTTGGTACACGGATTGCACGGATTGTGGCTTTAGGTTGTATTGTTGCAGTATGTCAGTAAAATAGCCGTGTTGGATGATATAAGGTCATTGGACATAGAATGGGTGCTATTGAATTTGAATACGGCAGTATTGGAAGAATAATATCGGAAGTCGGCTTAGAATTTGGCTTGGGTTCTTGTCGGACGAGAGAGAGAGAGCTCCATGACTTGTTGATCTAATGAGTGGTTATGAGCTCCATGACTTGTTGATCTGATGAGTGGTTACCGGTATCGGGTTTGTTTTGAGCAGCTAGTGTGATTGGGAATTATTGCTACGAGTATGCAAGTTACGTGGTATAATTGTTAGATTACATCATCGGTCATGCTTATGACTTGATACAGCTTGTTCAGACTTATACAAGGTGTAGATGCAAGATTCAGGTCTTGTAAGGAATTTCAGATGTTGGAAATTGGGTTCCAAGGTTTATGGGCTAAGGACGAACTGAGGATCTTTAGTTATGTTGCGTTGTCATGCTTACATGGATTGGGGTAACGTGGGATCACCCTCGGGTATGTGCATGGAAAGGTTACACAGTAATTTGATGGCTTTGGAATGACTCTTGGCACGTTCAAGGACAAAAATATGTTTAACTGGGGGAGAATGTAATGACCTGACCGGTCGTTTTGAGAATTTGCATTTCGTTCAGCTATTTGAAGTCTTGAGTAGCTTCGTATAATGTATTATGACTTGTGTGAATCATCGGTTTTGGTTTTTTGGTGATTCGAAATTGATTTGGAAGAATGATTCTCAACTAGGAAGCTTCAAGTTGGAAGAGTTGACCAAGTTTGACTTTTGAGTATTTGACCTCGAATCGGAGTTTTGATGGTTCCTTTAGGTCTGGATAGTGATTTTGGACTTGGGCGTATGCCCGGATTCGCATTTGGAGATTTCTAGAAAGTTTCGACGCTAATTGGCAAAAGTTGGCAATATTAAGGCTTGGGATGTTCATAAGTTTGACCATGAGTTAACTTCGAAGATATCAGGTTCAGATTGTTGTTCTGGGAATTTGAATAGATTCGTCCTGTCATCTAGGACTTGTGTGCAAAATTTGAGTCCATTCCGAGTTGATTTGATATGGTTCGCCACGGGTTTTGGAAGTTGAAAGTTCAAAAGTTCATTAAGTTTGATTTGAGGTGCGATTCATGGTTTTGATGTTGTTATGCGTGATTTGAGGCCTCGAGTAAGTTCATGTTATGCTATGGGACTTATTATTATGTTTGGACGGGGTCCCGAGGGGGTCGAGTAAGTTACGGACGTGGTTCGGATAATTTTCTTCTCTTGTTAATTGTTGAAGAAGTGATGGTGCTGGTGTTTCTGCATCTGTAGAAATTTGTACACAGATGCAAGTTCGTAGATGCGGACATTTTATCACATAAGCGAAGGTGGCACGTTATCGAGCAGTCGCAGGTGTGGGAAGCTGGACCACATCTGCGGAGGCGCAGAAGCGATGTGATGGGTGCAAAAGCGAGAATGGTGCAAGAGCGGATCGTATCTCGCACCTGCAAGATCATAGAAGCGGAAGTGTTTCCGCAGGTATGAGAGGTCGGATTTCAGTGCTTTCCGCAAAAGCAAAGTTTTGTCACAAAAGCGATGCCGCAGAAGCGGGGGATGGTCCGTAAAAGGGAATCTCTGGGTAGAAGCTTATAAATTCGAGGGTTGGTTCATTTTGTCATATTTTGAGTTGGGGACTTCGGATTTGGGCGATTTTGAGCGTTTTTCACCACATGGATTGGGGTAAGTATTTTCTACTCGGTTTTGATTATATTTCATGAATCTATCTTCGTTTTTGGTATTTGATTAATGATTTCAAGGGAGAAATGGGGGGTTTTATCTAAAATTTTATAAAGTGAATTTTTGAGTTTTGAACATCAATTTGGAGTCGGATTTTGAGTGAAACTAGTATGGTTGGCCTCGTAATTGAATGGGTTGTCGGATTTTATGAGTTTTGTCGAGTTCCGAAGTACGTGCCCGGGTTTGACTTTTTGATTTACTTTGGGCTGCACGCCACAGCATGCTATGTTGGCTTATACTAGCGCTTGGGCAGGATCCGCCCCTCCGGAGTCTGACATACCAGCAGGTACTGAGTGTTGAGTGATTGAGTGTCGAGTGATTGAGTGCCGAGTGATTAAGTGTACCGAGTGATTGAGTGTGAGATAATGAGATTGAGTACTATGAGAGTGTGAGTACATAAGTTCATCACTGTGATGCATTACATTTGATATGCATACTTGAGACACAGGCATAGAGATGCATTTTCTCATGTTATACGGTATTGTGACATTCATGACTTCACATGCACACTGACATGCAGGCATAGAGATGTACTTTCCTCATGCTATTTGAGAATGAAATATCTTATTTTTTGTTGAAAGTTTTTGGGAAAAATCACAGTTTTCTAATATACTCGTATTTTGGTGACTTCGGAGAAAGATTTAGATTTTACTGTTATATGTGAAAAGCATGCCTATTTTCAGTAATTGTGAACGAGCTAAGCATCGTATTTTTGAGTTATTACATGTACTGTTTTTATTATATTGTTACGAGTTGTTCTTAGCTATTGGTGTTGGACTCTGACCGTTGTCCAAGCTCATTACTGCTTTCAACCTAAGGTTATGTTTGTTACTTATTGAGTACATGGGGTCAGTTGCACTCATACTACACTTCTGCACCTTGCGTGCAGATTTTTGAGATGATGTTACTGTGTATGGCGAGAGCTAGCATTGAAGTTGTACCTGTGTTCCGGTTATAGCTGCCCCTTGTTCTTGGGAGCTTTAGATTTATAAATTTGTTTATGTACATTTCGAACAGATAATGTATTTATTTCATACCAGCTTTGTAAACTCTAAATCTTTGAAACTGATGATTTGTACGACCAATCCTTGAGATTTTGTATAAAAGTTCAGTTAATGCATCAATTATTCTCCCAATAAATCTCATTTGAATTGGATTGTTGCTAATTGGCTTATCTAGCAGGTTGGGTTAGGTGCCATCACGACTAGTTGGATTTTAGATTGTGACAGTATCGTGATGATATCTTTGTGTTCATTTTTAGTAAAAATGAGTCATTATCTCTTTGGTAACTGATTCATTATCATTTTAACTCTTATGTGTTTATTATTTACATGTCTTCAAGTATATGTTGAAGTTTGCCTAAGGTTCTAGTCATATATAAATCTTTTCATTCGACTCGATATTTTTCTGTATTTGTGATCAAGTTTGTCTTGAAAGTTTTCTTATATACTTACTTGCTGAAATCTTTTCTTCACTATTTGCAAGTCTTCTATTTTAAAAAAAAAAAAAAATATGTGCAACTCTTCTACTATATTTCCAGGGTTCTTTGAAGAACTTGTGAATTTCCCTCTTGAAATTTTGCTAGACTTTTCAATTGATTCAATTAAGTTATTGTTCCTTGTTTGTGTGATTATTGTGTACTCTCATTGGCTTGAAGTTTTTTCACTCATTTTGATGTCCTCTATAAGATATGATTAGAAGATTACACATAAGTATATTTCTTTACCCATCTTTTCTGCCCTTGAATTTTTGTCTATGCATTGAATTCATACGAATGTTCCATCCTTCTGATGATGACAAAAAGGGGAGAAAAAAAATGTGTACAAAAGCTTAAAATTTCAGATAGAATGCATGGAGACAGGGGGAGCATAGCTGAGGAATGCATAGAGTGAGGGGGAGTTCTCCCTTATTGTACTACCTGCATAAACTGTTTATTTTGCATATCTTTGATTAAATTTTTTTATTTTGTACTCAATAGTTTTCCATCATCAAAAAGGGGGAGATTGTTAGCTTCAAGGTTTCACGTATTGATTTTAATGATAACAAACCATTATAATTATTATTCAAAGAATATTTACTTGTGGTAAACTTATTTTTGTATAGGTTTGTCATGGAAGAAGCAGTTCGTAAAGATCAAAATAAATATGGGAAAGAGAATATCATGCGATGAATTTATGAGAGAAAATATAATCAAGGAAGATTATCCAGAGATTTAATCTTCAAGCGTCATAGAAGGAATAATATTTGAAAATCAAATTTTAAATATTGAATGGTTTTCTACAATATCTTAAGAAATCTCTATGGAAATTATGGATGGAAAGTTCTTCAATATCTTGAAAGGAATGTTGCTAAAATCCTGGAGAAATCTATTATTTTGTGGAAGGAAGATACTATATGGAAAAGATACTACAAGGCCGAGGAAGAATATATTTTCTATGAAAAGAAAATATATTATGGATGTAGTACAATCTTATATTATGGAAAGAGATTATTTTTGAAGATCAAGAAAGGAATATTTTCAATATAAAAGGAGAAGAATATATTTTCTATGGAAAGAAAATATATTATGGATGTAGTACAATCTATATTATAGAAAAAGATTATTTTCCAAGATCAAAAAAGGAATATTTTTAATGTAATAGGAGTTCCTATTATTTATGGAAAAATATTCTTACCACATTCCTTCTTTGGTATAAAAAGAGAATAATTTATGGAAATAAGTTTAAGTTCCATATAAAGAATGACTATTGCTCTTATGGAAATTCATGAATATTGAATCTAGACTATAAAAGGTTGAAGAATGTTGCACGAGGAGATGCAACAGAAATTAATTATGAAATGCAAGATTTTCTAAAGAAGATCAACCAAGATATTGCATCCAAATAAAGAGAGAATATTCTACTACCATAAGGAAAAAAGAGGTGCAGTGAATGAAGGATCAACAAAAGGAATGTTGAAGAATTGTGTTTCTGAAACAAGATTCTATAGGCCTACGAAGAAAATTACTTATGATCAAATTGAAAGCTCATTAATGACTCAAGCACCAAGAAAAGCAAAAAGGAAAAGAATCCTTTACACAAGGATTCTCGTGCTAGCATTCAACGAAGATTTTACATATTCAAGAAAGGAAAATGGAGACAACTAAGATCTGTCCAAATACATGAAGCCAAACAAGGAAAGGAAATCAATATTGCAAAGATGACTATGGTATATCCATCTTCAAAAGTGTGCCAAGTCAATATATTGTCCATATTCATACAAGTACTGGAGCTGCAAATTATGGAAACAAATAAAGGAGCAATGGTCAAATTCCCTTGGGTTATGCAATAGCCAGAACAAGTTGAAAGGGCTATAAATATACAAGCTATATGAAGGAAGAAAGAATGAAGTCTTCTATACAATTATCTACCCAACTACTAGTTCTTTTGTTCTACTTCTAAGAAGCATTGTAATTCACTTTTAGTTGATTTATTGTGTACACAAAAGAGTGAAGAGAGACAAAAAAATATTGAAGAGGCACTGTGTCATGAGAGGTTGTATCATTATTCATTTCTTTGGTGAGCGAGTGAAAACCAAAGGGTCGTTGTTTGTGAGCGAGTAAAACCAACCTTTTGCATTGTTGGTGAGCGTGTTAAAACCAACACTTGTTCATTGTTGGTGAGCGAGTAAAAACCAACCTTATAAATATTGATGGTGAACGTTGAAAATCACACAAGTTGTACTCAACCCAAATTACAAAGAACTACAGAGATAACCTCTTTGCAACCCAAGTGGACTGGATTAGGATACCATATTGGTTTTGAACCGGTATAAAATTTCTGGTGTCATTTACTTTATTGCTCTCATATTTTATTATATACCATTACTGTTTATTATGGTTAGTAATTGTTTAAATCGAAGTACTAATAGTTTTTTGTAGGCTGTTTCTGTATTAATCGACTAGATCTGAAGAGTAGTCGACTAGAAATTTAAAAAGGCTACAATTCACCCCTCCCCCCTCTTGTACTTTCAGGGGTATTCTAATCTCGTGCAACTTATGAAATCACGTTCCTTTAAATCATTACTCAATAAAAAGTCTAAAAATCATCCTCTTATCTATCACAATTGCACCTTTATTCAAAGGCCGCATTCCATCTCTTCTAAATGCTCCTAGTCTTAGACTTCTCCGAGTTCATTTCAGGCTATAATGAGCTTTCAAGAACTTACGGAAACCATCAGTTCCCTCGTTTTGATATGCTTAATCCCGAGTGATGTGCCGGAGAATTTCGGCACATTTGATACTAATTGCTTAGATTTTAGCTTGTTTTAAATGTAATTTCCCTTTGTACTTATGTAATTTTAGTATTTTTGCAGTGTATGAGGCATAAGGATCTAAGACCGTAAAAAGAGTTCAAAAAGCCACAAAAAGACAAGAAAAGAGCAAAAAGGCATCGCAAATGTGGATATGCTATCGCAAAACCCACATGCGAGCCGCATATTTCACAGAGAGATCGCAGATCAAAACAGATTTCTGGGCAAAGTTCAACGTCAAAAATGCGGTCTCATCTGCGATCGCATAACTTGTTTGTGAGCCGCAGAAGTAACCGCAAACCAAACATGAAGTCTACTGAAGGAAGAAAATGCAATGCAAGATGCGGTCGCATTTCTACAATGCGGACCGCAAACCATGAATTGCGGTGAAGGCGAAACTAGGGTTACAATCTGCGATGGCCATGTCAAAAATGCGGACCGCATGTCTGTTATGTGACAGAAATGCGGTCGCATATTCAACCTGAAAGGACAGTTTTGTCCGATTTTTGTCCCGATTTTTTGCCCTCTATAAATAGATTTATTGGGGTTTTGTGGGCTCTATCTTGTCTGCTTTGAAGCTACAATACAATGCATTAATATTCCTTTCTTTTCGAAGCTTTTGGGTCAAGAATTTTTTACTTTGTAAGCTTTATGGCATTTAATATTCTTTTGCTTTTGTATTTTAGTATGAGTAGCTAACTTTAAATACTAAGGTTGTGGACCCTAAATGGGTATTATATTTATATATATAATGGTTGGTTGACATTTATTTACTTCTCATTCTTCATTTATTGTTGGTGGTTGCAAACATTAACAAGTGCCATTAAATTCTTGCTTTGCTTGGGAAAGTGGGGTAGAATTTGGTAGAAGTAAATACCAAAGACTCAAGGCTTTAAACCTTGTTTAATAAAATCGCTTAGAAATAAGTGAGTTCTATTTGGCATAAATTGATTGTTCTTAATTGCAACTCTTTTATATTTGAAAAAATCATAAAGAGGAAATACTACCTAACTATTGAAAAATATTGGGTATCATTTAGACATCATGTGCATATCAAAAGGATCTTCCATTAGAAATATATCATATTAACACCGGTAGCATTACACTTCATTAATGGGGACACAACCTTGGTTTCTTTAATCAAATTATTTATATTCTCAATATTTCAATTAGCCATCACCTAAAACCAAACTCAATACATACTCTTGTTACGGTTAATCGGATAGAATTACGACTTTAGTCGCGTAGCACACTAGTCAAGTAACCTTTTCACACCTATTCCCTGTGGGATTCGACCGCAACCTTGTTGGGTTATTATATTTGACATCAACCACTTTACACTATTTATTAAAGTGTAATTTGAGCGTATCAAATTTTGGCCTTACTTATTCTTGCCACCTTCTCGCACACCCTTTCTTATCCTTACTTATTCTTGACACCTTCTCACTCACCCTTTCTTATCCTTACTCCTATCTACCTAAAACCTTGTCGCTCTATCATACTTTAGCTTGCGACCTACACATATCTATTTATACTACTCGCAACCTTCTCTTAACTTTCTAGAACCATAGATTTCCTTAAGAATGTCATCATATATGCTGCATGGATAATACTCTGAAATCTTAAGTGCGGTCATAACGTAACTAACTTTGGGTCATAGATCGAGTAATTCCTTTCGTGCCTTCACAGTTGTCTATAAATGTAAGCAATTACTTTTACTGGTCGTTCTTCTACTTGTTGCGTGGATACTTGGCTTATCTTAGTGCCCACTCAAAAGTGGGGATTTTGACTGCTTATTAGCACCATTTAGCTTTCATTTTAGTCTGAAAGTATTGAATTGTGTTCTCGGAACTAATGAAATTATGAAAAAGTGCAGGAATGCTGGAAGTTTGGTCCCCCGAGATGAAATCCGACCCAAAAAGGAGTATTCCGTAGCACAAAGCAATAAAGGGCGCAGAAGCACACATGTGCAGTCCACAGAAGTAATCCTGCGGCCGCAGAAGAAGTTATGGACCGCAGAATTCCCATCTGCGACCGCACAACAAGAAGAAAAATATAGCAGACCTTTCAGCAATATGCGGACTGCACATGAATTGTGCAGCCGCCAAACTGGGCTAGGAGTCAAAGATTAAAGAATATGCAAAAAGACCAAGTTTAGGAGCCTTTGTGAATTACGGACCACACAAGAATTGTGCGGCCGCAGAAGATTGCCTCGCGGCTGCAGTCCAAAAATGTGCGACTGCAGAAGATTGCCTCGCGGCTAGAATCCAGAAATGTGCGGCCGTAGAAGATTGCCTCGCGGACACAGTTCAGAAATATGCGGCCGCAGAACTCCACTACTTGCCAGCTGAAGAAATCTACGGACTGCACATGGAATTGTGCTGCCGCAGAACCTCCCGAGAGGCATTTTTGTTCGAGATTTTTGGCCCTGTATAAATAGACGAGTGTCAAGTTTTGAACATCTGAAGTTGTTGTAGCTGTTTTTCTTTACTACTTAAGGAAGTTTTAGATTATTTTGGTGTATTTACATTAGATTTAATTATTTTAATCTTCCATTATGAGTTTAATTAGCTTTTCTACACTATTTTCGTCAAAACCCATTATGAGTAGCTAGACTCTTACTAGGGTTGTGACCCAACCCTAGTGTGTAAACCTTATGGGTATCTAATTTAGTGCTTGTTTATGAGTGGGTGTTGATTATCTAGCTTAGTTTATGCTTTAATTTTAGAATTAATGGTTGCAAACATTGATTCATGCCTATTTGACTTAGTCTCTACTTGAGAAAGAGGAACCTAGTCTAGGATAACTTAACTAACAAGGAATTGGGTCAATTGAGAGATTGATGAACCTAATTAAAGGGTTAAACCTAGAGACAGTAATAACCCGACTTAAGCTCTGATCAACTGTTTTGGTTGACACCCATTTGGACTTGGGAAAGCCAAATTGGGCAAAATCACTCTTTGACTGAGAGGTATTGAGAGGGTAACATAGAGTTGAGAGCTATAATACGCCCCAATCAACTAAACAAGCATTAACGTCTATATCCCATTAGGTAAATACCTATGTTATGTTCACAGCCCTAGGCCTTTAAACTATTTGAAAAAACACCAAAAATACCGATTCGCTTCTAGTTTATTTTCTTTAACTTATAATTGCTAGAGTAAAATTAGAATTAGAAATCAAAACTTGTTGTGGAAGTTCAATTTAGCTATTCCTTTCGCTTTCGTCAAGTGCATACTCCTAATACCCTTAGTAACTCCGTGTGGAAATCGACCCGACTCTTGTTGGGTACTATTCTTCTAACGACCGTTTCCACTCACTATTGAGTGCGGATTGGACGTGGATCAAATTTTTGGCGCCGTTGTAGGGGAGTTAAACGGTGTGAGCTATATATTTGGATTTATTTTTGGAATAGCTTGTTTTCCTTCTGCGTTACAAACTTGTTTGAGAAATCGTAGGTACAACCATTGCGAATAATGAGCTCGGAAATTTGCTTTTAGGGGATGTGGACGTCGAGGATGACCAAGTTGATGAGGTTCCTCTTGAACCTCAAGCCAATAGAAGAGGCTGAGTGCCTTATGACAATGTCCTCGCTCCACCCCCACCTCCACCAAGAGCGGCTCCACATCGGCTGTTACCCAATGAAAGATATGCCGGTGCAATAGTCCCTCCCCGCATTAGGGCGGGCAACTTTCAAATCGCCAATGTAATGCTCACTTTGCTTGAGCAACGATGTTTCTTCACCAGTGCTCCAAGTCAAAATGCATACGAACATTTGAGGGGTTTGTTGACACTTGTTGGGGGAGAAAAGAAACAAATGTCTTCAAGGGTGCATTGAGGCAAAGGCTTCTTCCCTTCTCTCTAGCCGGGAAAGCTTTAGATTGGTTGGAACGTTTGCCGAACCATTCCACTCACTCTTGGGATGAGTTGGCGGAAAAGTTTATATCCAAGTTCTTCTCTCCCGGGTATATGGCTACACTTCGAGATGAGATTTTGGCATTCAAGTAAGAGTCCAATGAGCCACTACACGAGATTTGGGAGCGGTATAGAATAATGGTCAAGGAATGTCCCAACAATGATATGAAGGAAAACATGATTCAACAAACCTTCTATCTTGGTATTAACACAACACACCAATGTGTAGTGAATCAACTTGCCGGTGGGAACTTTATGACTATGCCTTATGCGGAGGCGTGTGAGATTTTGGATGAAATGGCAGAAACATCATCGACGTGGCAATCCCGGGCTAATGTTCCACAAGGTGATCCGAACGTGATCCACCTTCACAAAGAGTTTCATGACCATGGGCAAGTCATTGCCGAATTGACTACCACCATGAATCAACTAGCAAAGGGTCAACTTCAACAAGTGCAAAATCCTAAGCAAGTCAATGCCATGGAAGGGGTGAACATAATGGTAAACAAAAGAAGGACCAAGGGTCCACAAGTGCAAAATTGAGTGGAGAATTATGTGCAAGAGGATAGTGGTTTTAACCAAGATGATTCTTACAATGAACAAGAAGAGGAGGTGCAATATGTGAACAACTTTCAAGGGCAACGAAACAACTTCCAAGGCCCAAACCAACAACAATGGCAACCTCAAAACAATCAAGGTAATTGGAATTCTAACAACCAAGGAAATTGGAGTGGTGGCAACAATCAATGGAATTGGCATAACAAAAATCAAGGAAATTGGGGGGGGAGGGGGTTAACAATCAAGGCGGATGGAACAATAGTCAAGGCAACTGGGGGCCGGGTTCTCAAAGGCTACCGATGTATCAACAACCAAGCAACCCGCCGCCTTATCCTTCCCATGGTCCAAGTTCTTCAAACAATGAGATGGGACGTATTGAAAACATGTTAAGCAAATAATGGAAAAGAATGTCGATTCTGATGCCCAACTTGCCTCACATAACACATCGATCCTCAACTTAGAAGTGCAAATTGGGCAAATCTCTCAAGCTCTAAATTCTCATCCTAAGAAAGCACTACCAAGTGACGTGGTAGTAAACCCAAAGGGTGGAAACAAACACGGGGAATGCCATGGCCGTTACTATAAGAAGTGGAAGAGGTGGGAATGCACCCACCTCAAGTCAAAGGCAACTTGTGGATGATGAGAAAGTGGTACAAGAAGAAGAGGTCCCGAATAATGTGGTACAATCAAATGATGAAGTTCGCATTGATATTGATGATAGTGTGGAAGAGACTCCGAAGGAGGTGAACCCGTCTAGGGATCACATTATTGACATACCCGAGCCGGTAGTGCAAAAGGCTAAGGCACCATTGCCTAAGCCTCCTCCTCCATACCCTCAAAGACTTTCCAAGTAAAATGGTGAGAATCAATTCAAAAAATTCATTCAAATGATGAAGAGTCTCTCAATCAATGTGCCATTAGTTGAGCTTTGGAACAAATGCCCGGCAATGCAAAGTTTATGAAGGATCTCATGATAAAGAAGCGGTCAATGAATTTTGAAACCATCAAAGTCACTCATCAAGTGAGTGCAATTGTGCACTCTATGGATCTTAAGTTGGAAGATCCCGGTGCTTTCATGATTCCTTGTACAATTGGAAGTGTCGAGTTTGCAGAAGCTCTTTGTGATCTTGGGGCAAGTATCAATTTGATGCCCTATTCGGTTTTCAAGACCTTGGGAATTGGGAAACCAAGACCCACCTCTATGAGATTGCAAATGGCCGATCATACTATGAAGAGATCTTTGGGAGTGATTGAAGATGTCTTTGTTCGTGTTGATAAATTCATTCTTCCTACGAATTTTGTCATTCTAGATTGTGAAGTTGACTAAGCGGTTCCAATTATTCTTGGGAGACCATTCCTTGCTACGGGGAAGGCACTTTGTGATGTTGAAGCCGGAGAACGTACATTCCGGGTTGGTGATGAAAAAGTAGTTTTCAACCTGTGTAAGTCAATGCGGCAACCGAATAGCAATGAGGTGTGCTCTTTTGTGGATTTGGTGACCGATGTTATTGTTCATGATACAAGTGCTATGATCAAGGAACGGGGTCATACAACTATGCACCCCGAAAATTGTCCTTGGATCTTGAAAATAGGACAACTCCTCCATTAAGGCCTTCTATTGAAGAACTTCCTACCTTGGAGTTGAAGCCATTGCATCCTCATCTTCGATATGAATTTATTGGTCCTTTTTCTACTTTACCGGTTATTCTTTCCTCTTGTTTGACCAACGTGCAGGTAGACTCCACTTTGGCGGTGCTACAAAAGAGGAAGAAGGCTATTGGGTGGACTTTGGCAGATATTATGGGGATAAGCCCCGCATTTGCATGCATAAGATCAACTTGGAAAAAGGCGCCAAACCATCTCTTGAACATCAAAGGAGACTCAATGAGGCTATGCAAAAAGTTGTAAGAAGGAGATTATCAAGTGGTTGGATGCCGGGGTTGTCTACCCCATCTCCGATAGTTCGTGGACTTCTCCGGTTCAATGTGTCCCAAATAAGGGGGGCATGATGGTGGTCACCAATGGCAAGAATGAGTTGATTCCTACACGAATACCGGATGGAGGGTGTGTATGGATTATTACAAGCTCAACAAAGTCATAAGGAAGGATCATTTCCACTTTCTTTATTAGATCAAATGCTTGATATATTGGCCGGCCGTGCTTTGTATTGCTTTCTTGATGGGTATTCGGGCTACAACAAAATTCTTATTGCTCCGGAGAATCAAGAGAAAACAACCTTTACATGTCCCTATAGTACTTTCGCCTTCAAGCGGAAGCCATTTGGTTTGTGCAATGCACCGACGACCTTTCAAAGGTGTATGATGGCTATTTTCACGCACATAGTGGAGGACTACCTTGAAGTTTTCATGGATGACTTCTCGGTGGTTGAAGATTCTTTTGATGATTGTCTTGCAAATTTGGATAAAGTGTTGGCAAGATATGACGAAACAAATTTGGTGCTCAATTGGGAGAAGTGTCATTTCATGGTCGAGGAAAGCATTGTCCTTGGCCACAAAATCTCAAAGAATGAAATTGAAGTTAACAAGGCAAAGATTGAAGTGATTTCTAAAATTCCACCTCCAACTGCGTTAAAGGGTGTGCGGAGTTTCTTAGGCCTCGTGGGTTTCTACCGGCGCTTCATCAAAGATTTCTCTAAGGTGGTGAATCCATTGTGCAAGCTTCTCGAGAAAGATGTTAAGTTAAAATTCAATGATGATTGGATGAGATCTTTTGAATTGTTGAAGTTCAAGTTGACAACTACTCCCATCATCACCGCTCCAAATTGAGTGTCCCTTTTGAACTCATGTGTGATGCAAGTGACGTAGCGGTTGGGGCTGTTTTGGGGCAACACATCAACAAGATTTTTCACCCGGTCTACTACGCTAGTAAGACCATGAATAGTGCCCAAGTCAACTACACCGTTACGGAGAAAGACCTCCTTGCCATTGTATTTGAAATTGAGAAGTTTCGCCCGCACTTGATGGGTGCAAAGGTCATTGTCCACACGAATCATAAGGCGCTTCGTTATCTTATGAGCAAGGACTCCAAAGCTCGGTTGATGAGATGGGTGCTTTTGTTACAAGATTTTGATATTGACATCTAAGATAAAAAATAAAAAAAAAAGGGAGTGAAGAAGTGGCGGACCACTTGTCTCGTTTGGAGGAGGAGGGGAGGCTGCAGGATGGCCTTGAAATCAATGACTCCTTCCCCGATGAGCGACTCTTGGCTATTTCAATGCAAGAGGTGCCATGATTCGTGGATCTAGCAAATTTCCTAGTGTGTGGAATCTTCCCGGATGAGTTCTCTTCAAACCAAAGGAAGAAGCTCAAACAGGATTGCCAAGATTATTATTGGGATGAACCGTACCTTTTTTGGATTTGTACGGATGGGGTGATTAGAATATGTGTACCGGAAGAAGAGCAAGGTGAAATTCTTGGGGCTTGTCATTCTTCGCCATATGGTGGTCATCATGGTGGAGCAAGAACGGCGGCCAAAATGCTAAATTTCGGGTTATATTGGCCTACTCTTTACAAGGATGCTAGTGAGCTAGTGAAAAGATGTGGTGAATGTCAAAAGGCCGATGGAATCTCAAAGAAAAATGAAATGCCTCTTACTACCGTTTTGGAGATTGATATTTTTGATGTGTGGGGTATTGACTTCATGGGTCCTTTTGTGAGCTCTTATAGAAACACCTACATTTTGGTCGCGGTGGATTATGTGTCCAAATATAAGGCGAGAAGTGTGGTGGCGTTCTTGAAGAAAAATATTTTCACAAGGTTTAGTACTCCGCAGGCAATTATAAGCGATGAGGGATCACATTTTTGCAACAAGGTTTTTGACACTTTACTTAACAAGTAAAGTGTTATTCAAAAGGTCACGACTCCCTATCATCCACAAGCTAGTGGTCAAGTGGAAGTCTCCAAATAAAGAGTATTTTGTCCAACACAGTGAATGCTAATCGGACGGAGTGGTCTAGGAAGCTTGATGATGCACTATGGGCTTATAGGACAGCTTACAAAACACCTATCGAAATGTCACCATACCGGTTGGTGTTCGAAAAAGCTTGTGATCTTCTGGTGGAACTTGAGCACAAGGCTATGTAGGCTCTAAAGAAGTTGAATCTTGATTGGGATGTAGCCGCTAACTTGAGGGTTGCACACTTGAATGAATTGGATGAGTTCTGGTACTATGCTTATGCAAGTTCGTCCTTGTACAAAGAAAAGATGAAATATATTCATGACAAATACAATTGGAACAAAGAGTTCAAGGTGGGTGATCTTGTATTGTTGTTTAACTCAAGGTTGAGGATGTTTCCCGGGAAGTTAAAGTCTAAATGGAGTGGTCCTTTCGAAATTGTGAGTGTAACATATTTTGGGGCATTAGACTTGAAGAACAAAAATAATGATGTATTCCGGGGTCAATGGTCACCGGGTGAAGCACTATTTAGGAAAGGTTGGAGATAGCCACATCGTGGCAGTCATTCATTTCAATTGATGGTATTCTGCGTCATGCCGTGACGTTAAATCTGGCACTTCTTGGAAGACAACCCATACTTCTTTTTATTTTTTTTTCTTTTGTAGTTAGGTGTTATTTTTGTGCTAACTTGATTTGAAGTGTGCTACAGGGCTTGGTGTGACTTATAGGAATTGTGGACAGAAATATGGATAAGTATTGAAAGAATTGGGGACCGTACTTGAATTGTACGGACCACATATTTATAGTTGCTGCAGCAAAAGTGCACTGCGGCCGCATAATTATCTTGCGGACTGCACAAATGAAGGGGTGAAAATGTAAACTCTCTGAAGTTTAGTATGCCAAAGAAAGAGTTAATGTGCAATCGCAAGAGGAAATATGCGGCTGCAATAAGAAATCTGCAGCCGCACATAAAATTTTGCGGAGCGCAGATGGAGAACCAAAAATAAAGCCCCAGGTAATAGAGTGCAAACCGCACATGAAAATATGTGGTTGTACTCGGCTTTCTTCCCCCTTTCATAGACCATAAAGTATAAATAGAAGGGCAGGGGCAAGCGTTACGTTTTTTTCACTCTTTGAGCACAAAAATAGTACTCTCCTGAAATTTTTGGGTGAATCTATCTATCCACACACACAACATCTTTGTTCAGTCACTCATCACACTCATTCATCTGATTTTCTTCAATTTTTTGTTAATCGTTTTCTTTCAATTTGTAGATTTTTAGTCATTTTTAGGCCATTTGTCAATAGAATTCAATTATTCATTCATGTGGGGGTAAATCTGTAGTGGGTTAACTAATACATGCTCTATGGGGACTGGGTCAACATATTTTCATGCCTCTATGATGTTACCATGTCAAATTATGCACAAAAATTGCAAAATCTAGAATGAACTAACTGAACTGTTCAAAGTTTTTGAATTCTGCGGCCGCACCTGGAACTGTGCAGTCCACAGAAATTGATTCTAGGGCATCATTAGTGAAGAAGGGGTCTGCGGCCACAAGGTAAAATGTGCGGACCGCAGAATTCCCATTGCGTCCGCAGAACAACTCTTTTACTGTCATCAGAGAGTCTACACCTTGTGATTCAAATGTGCGGCCCAGGTCTAATTCTGTGGAGCAGAGAAACCAAATTGCGGCTGTACATCAGCCAATTCTCTATCATCAGAGATTTGGCATATTTTGGGTTTCTGAGATGCAGCCACAAGTGAAATTATGCGGACCTCATTTCGCTTCTGCGGCCGCAAAACAAAATTGTGCGGTCTGCAAGGCCTCATCTGCTACCGTAAAAAAATTGTGCGGACCGTAGATCCTTCTCCTGCAAGTAGGCTTTAACTGTGAACCTCACTTTACTTGTGTATACATGCATATCTCCTGTGTATCTTTGAACATTGAATTGCAACTAACAATCGCCTTTGCTTGATACAGACAATGGTTCGATCTAGAGGCAGAGACGACACTTCTAAATGGAGGGGTGAACCTTATCGGGGTCGAGGCAAGAGTGTCCTACCCTTTTTCCAACAAAAGACTATTGCAAAAAAAGCTACAGTCGTCAGGGGAAGAGGTGTAGATCTTTCTGACACGAGCTCATATGTCCCGTCTAGGGAAGTATCAGAGGTCAACTCAGCCTCTGTTCAGGAGCAGTCGGCTGTACAATCAATGCCGCAAGGGAGGTACCAACTCAGGGACGAGCCGTCCTAATCTCATAGCACTTTCGAAGACTCGGAGAGTGCTAGTCAGGATTCTGAGCCATCGGCCACACCTGTCCCAAAGACACAGGTTACACCAATTCAGGATATTCTCAATAATGGCAGAGGGGGAGATGCTACAGTGGCTGGCCTTGAAAGGTCGAAGAAGAAAGAGGTTTGGGAGGACCGATTTGTTAGCTTGGCTGCCTTCACCAGCTTTCGTACATGGTGTCTCATGAGTTCGCTAACTCTTGAGCGATAGTTTCTATTGAAAGATCTGGAGAGGTACAACCTAGCAGTGCTGAGACAGTTCAGGGAACACATGGGGTGGATGTGGTTCCCTCAAAGTGTAGTGGACGCCAAAAAGTAACTGGTTCGGGAATTCGATGCAAATGTGGCTTACATCAAAAAGGGGACAAAAGTGACTAAAGTACGTAACTTGAAAGTGAGATTTGATCAACATACACTCAACACGTACTTGGGCTTCGAAGATGTTGAGCCAACGGAATATTTAGAGAAGTATGATCGGGTGATGTAGCCCGACCTTGGTTAGCGGAGATTCTAGCAACACTAGGGCCAGCACCTCCTTGGATTTCCGCTGGGGTTCCTATCCACCGGAGCACTCTCGGTTTCGAGGCGAAGGGATGGCAAACCTTTGTCTGTAGCAGACTAGACCTGAGTCAGAATGAGACTTACCTTCCCATTCCTCGGGCAGTTCTGGTTGCTTCTATTATGGCCGAGTACCCTATCAATGTGGGTGCCATGATGTCGGCCAACATCTTAATGATTTCTTGGCAAGATAACTCGTCCTACCCGTATCCCAACACTATTACAAAGTATCTCACGGATGCAAGGGTAGAGCCGAGGGATTATGACACAAAGGTGAGGCCGAAGAAGCCCTTTACTTGGTATTCACAGATAGATGCGACAATCCAAAGAATAAAGTTCAGCCTCCTACCACCGCGGGCCAGTCTGATGAGCCAACTATGGTAGCTACTGAGGCAGTTGATATTCAATCCATTTCAGCCGAGCCTTCCCCCAGTGCCCACTGCTATGCCTCAGCCATCCTCCACAGCCCCTACTACGGTTCCTTCCACAACTCCCACCTCGGCTTTGAAGTCGGTGCCTATGCCTACTGCCCCACTCTCTGCGCTGCGAGTCTCTCAGACATTGGCGCGCCTCAACAACTGGATGCAGACAGCTAGTGCAAAGCTGTCTGACTTATCCAGTATTGTTGCAGCTCAGTCTTCTGTTCAGGCACCTCAGTTTCCCTCGATAGTTGAAGAGACGTTGAAGAAGCTCCTTGAGAACCAAAACACTATTATGGCTACCTTGGAACAGCACGGGTCAGTGATCGAAGAGTTGGGAAAAGAAGTAAAGAAGATGAGAAAGCCCCAAGCCAGCAAGAAGTCAGTGGACAAGCTCCGGAGACAGGTAAACAGGCTTGCTACAGCTGGAGATCTTCCATTTGACATGCTGATTAACCAACACCATTCAAGCCCAGATCCTACAGCACCAACAGCACCGGTGGCACCAGCTAGCCAGTCTGAGGAGCCAGACCTTGCTACCGATACTACCAAGGCAGTGCGTCAGATGTGCACCAACCCAGCCACACCCAGAGTTGAGGATGATGAGATTCAGTTGGATGAGACTGAGGGCGGTGACATTGTTGGGGACACAGAGATGTCCAAGGAGCCATAGGGAGTTTTCTTCACCCTTTCCCCTCTTTTAATCTTATTTTGTTAAGCATTAGGGACAATGCTTATCTTTATTCGAGGGATAGAGTTTATTGATCATATTTGATACATTTGGAAACATTATATTATTCTCTCTTTTCTTATTATGTATATATTCTCTCTCTTTCTCTCATTATATATATTCATTCTATCTTTAGTAGTTTTTGTTTACTAGCTTCTTTATTTTTGTTTCTTGATTAGTTCTTTGTTTGATTTAATAGCTTCTTTATTTGATTTAGTAGTTTCTTTGTTTGATTTAGTGGCTTATTTTTATGTTTTAGTAGATAATAAGCCTTTAGTTTCCTTAATGCCACGGTTCTTTCCAAAGGTAATTGTTGTGCGAACCAGATAACTCGTCCCAACGATGGATGGCGTGACAACCTTCTTACGGGAACGAGTTCGTTTTTGTGTTTAGATAATAATCGTAGTAGTAATGAATAAAAATACCTAATTAAGTCATGCTCGAAGAGTCAACCATGCTTCAATTGGTACCAACACACTTAACTACGTGCTTATGGTTAGAGACAAGGTTTTTAAATAAATAGCTCTAGTTAGTCACTTTGTGACTCTTGTGTTGACTTTGGAATTCATCGAGTGGTTTAATTGGATCATAGTGATATTTAAACTTGAATGTGGTCGTCGTGGGTCCTCAACTCTGTCCTCTTTAATAATCCAGTTGCGTGAGGGGTGAGATGAATTATTGCTAGTCCAAGTATCCGTGTGAAGGGTCCAGAACTTGCCCTGAATGTGTTTCAAGGAAAATCCTAAGTTTTGCTTGGTTTGAAAAGTGATTGTAGGCCCTCCTTGGCCGTTTGAGTTTTTCAATTGCCAACCAATGTCATTATCCCTAGTCAACCCCTTTGGGCCTCTAGCCTTTCTCATTTGATAACTATGTTACAAGCATTTAGCCATTCTGTCGAGACCCTCTCTTGGCACCCGAGCTTTCCTTAACACTCTTGTGAAACAAATGGCTCAAAACATAAGTTTGGGGGAGAGAAAAGGAACTTGAAAAAAGTATCAAGGCACAAAAAGAGAAAAGAAAGGATCTCAATGAGAAGAGAAGGTAAGAAAAGAAAAGAACAAAAAGAAAAATGCAAAAATTGAATAGGTGGAAGGGTTGAATGGATTCAAAAAGAAGTAATGATCCCAAACATGGAGAAAATCAAAAAGGGAGAGAAAGAATGAAATGATCCAGAAAGAGTGATTTTAAGTCTCTCTAGTCCCAATGAAAAGAAAGTGCCTCTAAGAATTGGCAAAGTGTGAGCCAAGAAATGAAAGATGGAGTGCTTAAGGAAAGGTGTAACCACTCACCCATACTGTATCCGACCCTAATCCAAAAGCCTTCATTACATCCCAAAAGAAGTCCAACTTGATTTCATGTCGAGTGAGCTAAGATTAGTGGCGATCTACATGAGAGGCAAGCCTATGATACTTGAAGCTATACTTGTGACATTCTCTTGAGAGAGATGAGTGAACCTTTCATAAATCTTTGGATTGAGTGCTAAATTTCTTAGGTGATCTAGGCAAATAGAAAGTAAAGGAGGAAGAGTTTGGAGTCCATCATGACCTACTTGATAGAGCAAGAATCCTTGATGAGTAAAGTAAATTCTTGAAGCTCAAATGTCACATTTAGAACTATATGTGCATGAATGTTTGAATTGTCGCCTTGTTGATAATACATGAGTAGTGTGGGTAATTGTTGGTCCCATCTAATGTGTGGGTGGCTCACCTTTGACTCGCTGAAATAACCCTTAACTTTTGAAAGTGTGAACTAATTTATTTGCTTGAGGACAAGCAAAGACTTAAGTTTTGGGGAGTTGATAAGTGGGCATTTTGACTGCTTATTAATACCTTTTAGCTTTTATTTTAGTTCGAAAGTATTGAATTGTGTTCCCGAAACTAATGAAATTATGCAAAATTGCAGGAATGGTAGAAGTTTGGTCTGCCGAGATGAAATCCGACTCAAAAAGGACTGTTCCAAAGCACAAAGTAATATAGGGCGCAGAAGCACAACTGTGCAGTCTGCATAAGTAATTCTGTGGCTACAGAAGAAATTGCGGACCGCAGAGAATTCCCATCTGTGGCCACACAACAAAAAGAAAAATGTAGCATACCTTTCAGCTAGGGGTGGCTAATGGTCCGGTTCTAACCGGACCGGACCGGTTTGGGACCGAAAACCGGCCCGGACCGGTTAGAACCGGACCAAATACGCGTGGGGGGGTAGGGGTCCGGTAGCGATACGGTGCGCACATTTAAAACCGGACGAACCGGATAAATTTGGGGCCGGACCGGACCGGAACCGGAACCGGACCGGTTTGCTGGGCAGATTTCCTTCTTTAATTTATAGTCGTTGGCCAACGGCTATATTGATGAAATAGCCGTTGGGCAACGACCAAAAACGGCTCTTTGCAGCCCATAACCCCCCCATAAACCCCCCCCCCCCTAACTATTTTTTCTTATAAATACCCCATTATTTCATCATGTTATTCATAAAAATCATCAAACTCTCTCTAATTCTCTCAAAATCATCTACAATATTGTTATTTTGTTACATTGGCTACTTGTGTAAATCTAAATTCTACAATTTTGGCTATTATTTATCAAGTTTTACTTGGAGTTGCTAACTTGCTATTAATTGAAGCTTCAAGTTTCAACTTCTTCTCAATTATACGGCTATATTGGTTGGTCGTTCCTATCTCTACTCTTTAATTATACTTTTGTGATATATTTATTTTATTGGTTGTTATTTTATTTGCTTATTGCTATAAATTATAG
>MCJB01049025.1:0-43124 GCA_002018475.1 Nicotiana obtusifolia
TATATATATATATATATATATATATATATATATATATATATATATATATATATATATATATATATATATATATATATATATATATATATATAATATGTGTGTGTGTGCGCGCGCGCATACATACATAATTATGTATATATTTCTTTTTTAAATTAAATAATTAAATAATTTTTTTAAATTTAAAATTAAATTACCGACCGATTTCGGTCGAAATGGTCGTGGTCAAACGATCAAAGGCCACTTAAACTTACCAACCGAATCGGTCGGAAATTTTCACTTTAGGTCTGCACCAGTCGGGTTTTTCCTCATTTCCCTCTTTTCTCTATCTCTCTTCCATCTCTTTTCTTCTCCTCCCTATAGTCGCGTTTCCCCCAAATCCCCACCCAAAATCGACTCCTATATCCCTCCTCACCAAAAATAAAGCACCTAGAAGTTTCCCTCCCCTCCCCCGCCACTATTCCGCCGGCCCCACTGCATCTTCCGCCACCACTTCCTCCTCTACCACCCAAAATCAAACCCCCTATCCTAGTATTTCAAGGTTAGTTATCTACATTTTTGAATTTAAGTAATTTTAATTATTTTAATTATATAAATTAGAGTTTAGTTAATGTTTTATTTAATTTAGGGTTTATTCCTATTGATTATGTTTATGCTAGAATTTCTATGTTAGAAGATTAAGATTATGATAGGATTACAACTTATGATAGATTTCGTTAAATATTTAAATTTTTAATTTTTATTTTAAGAACAAAGATAATTAGATTGTAAATCCTTTAAAGATAGAATTTATTTAGGGATATATGTGAACTTTCAAATTACTTTTCTAATTGAATTTTAAAAGAATTTATTTATTTAACGACCCGATCGGCCGTTTTGTTTTCTAGAACCATGTTCCCCTAAATAAAACTCCTCGTATGTGCTCTTACTATTTTATGACTTACGGGGATGGTTAGTTCCGGATTTGGAAGGGTTCAGGTTGAAATCAGAACACTTTTTTTTTTAAGCAAATATACCTCTAAGCTGATTGCTTAGAGGTTATATATATATATATATAAAAAAAAAAACTAAAACACAAGTAAATTACAATTTGTCCGAAAATTATTAAAAACAAAGCTAACAACTATAAGCTATCTATCTATTACAACTCGTACGTAGCCCAAATCTCCAATTGTGAAGTCATATGTATTCATGTGGCAATTGCAAAATATAGTAGCACCTCTAACGCTCTCACGAGGCGCCAAATTTTGCAATATGGCCAACATGAATCTATCTTCCTTCACATTACATCAATTCCGAACACGGCTATTCACTCCTAGCTTGCTGTCATCGACCTCTCTTCTCTTGATTCGAACTAATGGTCTCGAGTGAATGATTTCAAGATTAGTTGATGTCGAAACTTTTTCCAATACAAACTAACTTTTGCCTTCGAACAAATGTCCTCGATTAAATAATATCAATGTTAGATGTCGATATTACTTTTACTCGAATATGTTGGGCATTGATGTAATTCCAGTTGATTTTGCCCAAACCCAAAGACAACCACTGACCTCAACATTTGTTTTATCTCAAACCAATTCCGAACAAACAGTGTCCCAATTCGAGCAAGTATAGTTTTGTTCCAGCTAACCTCGTTTCCGGAAATACCTCGCTGCCTTATTTCTTCGTACACTATTATTCCACCTCCGGATTGAGCATGATACCACACTAATACCACCGGATAGCGTTCTAATAATGTACAAATTGTAATGCGGCGAAGCTTCCAGTTAATGCAAACCATTGTTCGACTTTTATTGCTATGTAGCGTCAACCTTTGTCCAACTTCAAAATCAATCACTAACCTCAAGTTCCCGACGTGAAGATGCATCCAACTTCAAACCAACAGTATCAAACTTCGAATAAAACTTGTCCAACTTCGAACCAATAGTATCAAACTTCGAATAACACTTGTCCATGTTCGATCACATAAAGTTATGTTCCAGATAATATATTTGTTCCAAAAAAAGAAATTACCTCGCCGCATATTACATTCGTACACTATTAACCCACCTCCAGATTGAGTATGATAACATACTAATACCACTGGATAATGTGTCAATAATGGACAAATTATAATATCGCTAAGCGAGTATAAATTCCTATCAAGCAATATAAACAATATCAGCTGAAAACCAAACAGATCCACAGCGACATCGATGTCTTCAATAAGAAACATCGATGTTTGAACTCTCTGCCAATTCATGTCGTTCCAGCTGATGCCAAACAAATATGTTCGATCTTTTGTTCCTTCCAAATCTGGACACGACCACTGCCCAATTTCCAGTAAGGAGATAAGTTTGTCCAATCTTGAAATAGCATGATGTCCAATTTCTAAGAAGTAATAGTGTCGTCCATTGTTCGAACTCAAAGCAACATAATGACCAAATTCCATTAACCACATTGTGCTCGAGCTAATAACGAACCAGAAAAAATTACCTCGATGCCTTATAGATTCGTACACTATCATCCCACCTCTAGATTGAGTGTGATAACACACTAATACCACTGAATAATGTTCTAATAGTGCACCAATTTTAAGGCAACAAGGCCAATAATCGTCATGGAAATACATTAGTCTGGAGCTCTTCTCTTTGCAATCCTAATCCTAAGATTAGGTGTTTGCGCCTTGTCTAAGTTGATTAGCTTCCTTGCTGCACTTTTTAACTCGTCGAACGAGCAAAACTGTAAAGTACCTGCAAAAGAAAAAACCATGTTAGCTAAAAAATCTGCCAGCGCATTTCCTTCTCTGAATACATGTTGAAAAATCACATTAAAGTGATCCTTCATCTCCTTAATCATCTTCACTTCTGTACTGATAGCCCAAGGAACATCCCACTCTCCCTCGATGACCTTCTTCAACACCAAAGAATCGGTCTCTAATACAAGCGGATGCAAGTCATTTTCCATACCATATTGAAGCCCGTGTAATATTGCCTTCGCCTCCGAGACTATATTGGTATTCACTCCGATGTCGACTGCTTTTGCAAACACTAAATCTCCATTGTCATTCCTCACACAAAATGCACTCGAACTAGGCCCAGGATTTCCTTTCGACGCCCCATCCGTATTACATTTGTACCACCCGCGATTCGGAAATTGCCACACTATTCTCTTCGTGACCAATATCGGCCTATATGCTTCAAAATATCGAATCATCTCCGGCCATAACAATGGTATAGTGGCCAACCATGGGTATCTGCTTCTTGCCAAGTAATATAAGGTCCTGTTTACTTCATGTATCACTCTATTAGTCGACACATTTCCTCCATACTTGCCCTTATTTCTTCTCTTCCATAGCTCCCATGTGATTATGGCCGGAGCTGCCTGAAATAATGGTTTCAATTTCGGACAACACCCTGCACTCCACCAGCTTCTAATAACTTGTTTTAATTGAACTCGAGGTTCAATAATTCCTGCTGCCCCCATGAAAATTTCCCAGACCTTCTTAGCTGTAGGACTCGACAAAAAAATATGGTCGATCGATTCCTCCTGAGGATGTTCGCAACACCAACATCTCGACATGACTATCTGTCCTTGCCTTCTCCATAGATCATCCGTTGCAATCTTTTGCCTCCATAATCTCCATAGGAAAAAGGAAATTTTGAATGGCAAACCCTTTGTCCACATTAGCTCGAACTCTTTATTTGTGTCTGATCGACGCCTCACCAGATGCCAAGCACTACTGACCGAAAATTTTCCAGATGGATTGGGCATCCACTGAGGTATGTCCCAGCCAATGTTCCTGTCATCATAGTGTACATTTTCTTGCACATGATCAGCTATGTCCGCCGGTAATATCTGCCCCAACAATTGAGCGTTCCACATTCCATTTCTTCGCAACTCAGCTACATCTTGATACGTTTCATCTACCGGAAAATCATCATCTACAACATGATACAAAGCACCCAACTCTGTCCAATTTTCATGCCACACATTTGTTGTTCCAGACTTCATCTCCCATAAAATTTCATGTTCGATATTATCCCTAGCCACCAACATCTGCCTCCAAACATGCGACCCCTCTCGAAATTGCACCACTGTTGGTAATTCCTTCTTGCAACATTTATTCCACATGAAGTTAGACCACAATGATTTTGATGTTCTAAATCTCTACCAAAGTTTAGCAAACAATGCTTTAGATACATCATGAAGCGATCTAAATCCCAAGCCTCCTTCATCTTTAGGTAGACATAAATTTTGCCATGAAGCGAACACTTGGTTCCTTAGATTGGCCTTAAAAAGTTAAGTTTGACTTCGGTCAACGTTCTGAGTAAACAACTTCGGAATCAGGATTTGACTGTTCCAATAGATTCGTATGATGATTTCAGATTTGGACGTATGTTCGGATCGGGTTTTGGATGACCCGGGAACGTTTCGGCGCCCAATATTGAAAGTTAGCATTTTGGTGAATTTCATAAGATTGGGTTGAAGTGGATTTTTACATTACAGACGTCCGTTTGGGATTCTGAGTCTAAGAATAGCTCCAAATGGTGATTCTGGACTTAGGAGTGCGTCCGGATGTGGATTTGGAGGTCCGTAGGTCGTTTCGGGGTCATTCGGTGAAAGTTGGAAATTTGAAAGCTTTTGGGAAGTTTGACCGAGAGTAGACTTTTTAATATCAAGTTCGGATTGCGATTCCGGAAGTTGCATTAGGTGCGCAATGTCATTTAGGACTTGTGTGCAAAAATTTGCGGTCAATCGGACATGATTTGATAGGAATTGGATGTGCGGATGTGTTTTTAGAAGTTTTGAGTTCTCATGATTTGATTCATGCATTTTGGCGTCCGATTCTTGCTTTTAGATGTTATTCCGGCGTTTCGATCGCGCGAGCAAGTTCATATGATATTTTTAGACTTGTGTGAACGTTTGGTGCGAAGCCCCGAGGGCTCGGGTGAGTTTCGGACGCGTTCGAATGGATGGGAAGACTTCAATTTTCTAGTTCTTTTGCAGCTGTCTAAGGTACCGCAAATCCAAAATCTAGTTCGCATTTGCGAGCCTCGCATTTACGAGAAAAGCTTCGCAAATGCGAAGAAGCCTGGCCAAGGCAGGATTCGCATTTGCGAGATTTCCAGTCGCTTTTGCGATCAGCTTCCCTTCACATTTGCGATGTTGTGGTTGCAAATGCGACCTTGACAATGGGGGCTCAGCTTCGCATTTGCGAGGACTTTATAGCAATTGCGACCTTCGCATTTGCGAACAATTGTGACACCTGCGACCTGTAAAACAGCTTTTATTGCAGGACTTAGCCTTATTTTCCTCATTTCCCATTTGGTCTTAGATGATCTTGAGAGAATTTTTGGGAGGGGTTCCATCAACATCAAGAGGTAAGTGATCCCTATTAATATTTTAGCTAAATATATGAATCATAAGTAGAATTAACATGAAAAATGATAGGATTTATGAGATTTTTGAGGAAAACCTAGGCTTTTGATAAAAATGAGATTTAACCATGAAAATGGTTATGGAATTTAGTGAAAATCATATATTTGAGTTCATGAGGTTATGGGTAACAACTTACTTCAGAAATTTCTGGAATCCGGGCACGTGGGCCCCGGGGTGAATTTAGAAATTCTTCAATTAGGGTTGGGAAATCACTTTAATAGTTAGGATATGAACTTTTGAACATGTATTGACTATTTTATATAACGTTTGACTAGCTTCGAGTCGTTTGGCACGTCGTTTGGCACCAAGTTGAGGGTTTAAAGCACAATTGTGGACCAGAACTTAAGCTTTGAGACGAGGTAAGTCTCTTTTCTAACCTTGTAAAAGGGAATTAACCCCATAGATGAATCGATTTAATATGCGCTTCTATTTGTGGGGGACTACATACGCACAAGGTGGCGAGAGCCATACGTAGATACTACAGTATGCTTATGTCCTGTTAGTCTAGGACCCAAATCATGTTATACTGTGATGTTTGCACCCTACCTACGAATTTAATTGTTTAAAACATATTGGAACTTGATAAAGGAATTATAAAAGTTCAAATTTCATTTACTTGAGTTTTGGACGGGTTACTTGACCGCCAATGAGAATTGGTGTTTTTTTGAATAATAGCCTCTTAATAATCTTTTGAATCGGTTGTTAATAAAGTATTCTCTCTTCTTGTGGAGCGGGCCGAGTGTCTCAGTAATAGAATAGATGCATCTATGGTTCGTGTCGTTCCACCTTCGGCAGTGCACAGTTTATATATTTGTATGTTGGATCCGGCCATACGACCTCGACATAATTCGTGCGTAATAATTCCTAGAGCCCAATTATAATAGATATTATTTCATTGACTTGAGAGATTAATTTGTTAAATGATGGAAATTGATTTCGGATTTATTATTAGTGAAAGAATTGTTCATTTATTTCTTGTTATTGAGTTTTCAGCTGTATTTATATAGTCCATGCTTAGTTATAATTTCAGTATTTTATTGTTAGCTCATAGTAAGTGTCGAAGTCGACCCCTCATCATTAGTTGTTCGAGGTTAGACTAGATACTTACTGGGTACATATTTTTTGTATACTCATGCTACATTTCTACACTAATCGTGCAGGATCTGAGGCAGGTGCATCTGGTTATCATTCCAGCGCGCATCCTTGACTTCCTCGAGACATAGCGGAGCTACCTTCCGTGCCCGTTCTGCAGCACCCGAAGTCTTCCTTTTGTTTTTACTTTATGTCTATTTCACTTCAGACAGTAGTGTAGTATTGTTTTTGCATATTCTACTAGCAGCTCATACAATTGTGACACCAGGTCTTGGAGACTATGCTAGTAGACACATGATGATATTTTTTTGGGGATATTTACTTGTCTCATTTGCTCTTAAAATTATTTATCTCTCATCTTATTAAATTTTAACTTCCTATTTATGCACTAATTAAAAATCAGCTATTTTAAAAATGTTTAAAGAATTAATCACATGGTTAGGTCACTGTTGGCTTGCCTAGCGGTAACGTTGGGCGCCATCACGAACTATAGAAGAAATTGGGTCGTGACAACATGGAATCAGAGCACTAGGTTCACGTAGGTCTGCAAGTTATGAGGAGTCCTAATAGAGTCTTGCGGATCGGTATGGAGACGTCCGTACTTATCTTCGAGAGGCTATAGGGTGTTAGGAAACTACTCTTTCTTCATCTCCTATCGTGCAGTTGATGTTATAATAAGTATCTTTCTCTTATTCTCTTAAAGATGGTGAGAACGCGTATGGCGGATGTTCCTGACCCGGGAGGAGCTGCTCTCCCTGTTGCTAGAGGTCGAGGCAGAGGCCGGGGGAGGGCACCGGCCCGAGGTAGGGGACGAGGACGTCCCAGAGTTGCCCCAGCCATGCCACCAGCAGATCCGATAGAGGATCCCATTAGTGAGGAGTAGAGCTGGATGCCTGCAGCAGAGCAAGCCCCGGTAGATTTCATGTTAGCACTGGGCTTCCAGGAGGGCATGGGTCGTACGCTACGGTTCATGGACACTATGACCCAGGCTGGTTTATTTTCAGTAGACCCAGCCACATCTCAGGCAGGAGGGGGAGCACAGACCCCTACTTCTTAGGCTCCTCGGCATGCAGCTGTTATATATCAGACCCCGGGCACACTACCCGTGGGTGGAGCCCAGCCAGTGGCAGCAGCTGTACCTGAGCCCAGACCAGCTGCGGCCAGCGAGTCGCATAAGCTATTGGATAGATGGAATAGGCTATACCTTCCTATCTTCGAAGGTGAGCGACATGAGGATCCCCAGGTTTTCATTAATCGGTACAGGGATAGACTACACAACATGAGGATATTAGATACCCACGGGGTGGATTTTACTACTTTCCAGCTCGAGGACAGGGCTCGTAAACGGTGAAAATCTCATCTTCTTAGCAGACCTACAGGTTCTGCTCCGTTGACTTGGGATTAGTTTACACGCCTTCTCTTGGATAGGTATATTCCACCCTCCTAGAGGGAAGAGTTGCAGTTTTAGTTTGAGCAGCTCCAGCAGGGTCAGATGTCAGTGACCGATTACGAGGCGAGATTCTCTGAGTTGTCTCACATGCACTTATCATACTTCCTATTGAGGCGAAGAGAGTAGAAAGGTTTGTTGCGGGGTTGCACTCCGGTATTCAAGCCACTATGGACCGAGAGGTTGAGATGGGGACTTTTTACCAGCTAGTTGTGGAGATAGCTCGGAGGATTGAGGGTTATTGTCAGCGGGGTCGAGAGCAAATGCCGCGGGACAAGCGATTTCATTATTCTGGAGGGTTCAGTGGTGCTCCATCTGGGGACAAAGGTCAATTTGGGAGAGGTAGCAGGTTCACATATCCAGCATCGCCGCCTCCTCCGGATGCTCCAGTTCGACCTTATTTTAGCACCATGCCACTGAGTTCCTATCGTCCACCAGCTATTGGGTTCCTCCGGTGGGTATTCGGGCTATCAAGGTCGACTTCAGGACAGCAGATCTTTGTACCGAGAGGTTTTTTCGAGTGCGGGGATTTCAACGACGTGCGGAGGTTCAACACCAAGCTCTGGGGCAAGGCAGTGCAGCAGGGTTCTCAGTCTATGATTACAGCACCAGTAGCCGCACCAGTCATCCGGCCGTCCAGAGGCAAAGGGCAAGTGGGTTGGGGCCGTCCTAGAGGTGGAGGCCAGTTAGGTGGTGCTCCAGCTAGATTCTATGCTTTCCCGGCCAGACCAGATGCAGTGGCCTCAGATGCCATGATCACATGTATTATTTTTGTCTGCAGTTGGGATGCTTTGGTATTATTTGATCCAGGGTCGACCTATTCATGTCATCTATGTTTTCTCATTTCCTGGATATTCCTCGTGAGTCCTTGGGTACTCCAGTTTATGTGTCCACGCTGGTGGGAAATTCTGTTGTTATGGATCGGGTCTATTGGTCCTGCACTGTTACATTCTGTGGTTATGAGACTAGAGCGAATCTTCTGTTGCTTGATATGACCGACTTTGAGGTCATCCTGGGCATGGATTGGTTATCTCCATATCACGCCATCCTTGATTGCCATGCCAAGACTATTACCTTGGCGATGCCAGAGTTGCCTAGATTGAAGTGGAAGGGTTCTTCTATCAGCACACCTAGTCGGATCATCTCTTTTATAAAGGCTCGACACATGGTCGAGAAGGGTTATTTGGCTTATCTAGCCTATGTTCGGGATACTACCGCAGAGACTCCACCGATCAATTCAGTACCCGTGGTCCGGGAGTTCTCCGATGTGTTTTCTTCTGATCTTCCGGGTATGCCACCAGATCGTGATATCGATTTCTGCATTGATTTGGCTCCAAGTACCCAGCCTATATCTTCCTTACCGTACTGTATGGCTCCGAAAGAGCTGAAGGAGTTGAAGGAACAACTTGAGGAGTTGCTGGCAAAGGGGTTTGTCAGGCCGAGTGTGTCGCCTTGGGGTGCACCAGTGTTATTTGTGAAGAAGAAAGATGCGACTACGCAGATGTGAATTGATTACCGCCAGTTGAACAAAGTTACCATCAAGAACAAGTACTCGTTGCCGCAGATTGATGATTTGTTTGACCAGTTGCAGGGTGCCAGGATGTTCTCTATGATCAATTTGAGATCGTGGTACCATCAGTTGATGATTCAGGACTCAGATGTTCCAAAGACTACTTTCCGGACTAGATATGGCCATTATGAGTTTCTAGTGATATCCTTCGGTCTGACTAACGCCCCAGCGGCATTTATGGATTTGATGAACAGGGTGTTCAGGCTGTATATTGATTCATTTGTCATTGTCTTCACTGATGACATCTTGATCTACTTGCGTAGCATGGAGGAGCACGAGCAGCATTTGAGCGTGGTGCTTCAGACCTTGCGGGGAACAGAAGCTACATGCTAAGTTCTCCAAGTGTGAGTTTTGGCTAGATTGTGTAGCATTCTTGGGTATGTTGTGTCAGGGGAGGGTATTAAGGTGTATCTCAAGAAGATCGAGGCAGTTCAGAGTTGGCCTCGTCCTACCACGACGACCGAGATCTGGAGCTTCTTGTGGTTAGCAGGTTATTATCGTCGACTTGTGGAGGGCTTCTCATCTATTGCAGCACCTTTGATTAGATTCCGATGGTCTGATGATTGTGAGGCGAGCTTTCAGAAGCTCAAGACAGCTTTGATTACGGCACCGGTTCTAGTGTTGCCTTCCAGTTTGGGGATCTATACTGTGTATTCCGATGCTTCACACGTCGATTTGGGTTTTGTATTGATGCAGGAGGGGCGAGTTATTGCATATGCTTCACGTCAGCTGAAGCCCTATGAGAAAAATTACCATGTACATGATTTGGAGTTGGCCACGATTGTTCATGCTCTTAAGATCTGGAGGCATTATCTTTATGGGGTATCCTGTGAGGTTTACACCAATTGTCACTGCTTACAGCATTTATTCAAGCAGAGAGATCTCAATTTGAGGCAGTGCAGGTGGCTTGAGTTACTGAAGGATTATGATATCACTATTCTTTATCATCCAGGCAAAGCGAATGTAGTTGCGGATGCCTTGAGCAGAAAGGCGGAGATTATGGGTAGCTTGGCATTCATTTCAGCAGAGGAGAGGCACTTAGCTTTGGACATTCAGCCTTTAGCTAACAGACTTATGAGGCTAGATATTTTAGAGCCCAGTCGGGTTCTTGCATGTGTCGTTGCCTAGTCTTCACTATTGGAGCAGATCAAGGCTCGTCAGTTTGATGATCCGCACCTGTTGGTTCTCAGAGAGACGATACTACAGGGTGGTCCCAAGGAGGTTATTATCGGCGAGGATGGTGTTCTGTGACTCCAGGGTCGTCTATGTGTTCCTAATGTTGATGACTTGAGGAAGAGGATTCTAGAGGAGGCACACAGTTCTCGATATTCTATTCATCCAGGTGCTACGAAGATGTATCGCGACCTGAGACATCATTATTGGTGGCAGCGGATGAAGAAGGACATAGTTGAGTATGTTGCGAGGTGTCTAAATTTCCAGCAGATTAAGTATGAGCACCAGAGGCCAGGTGGTCTACTTCAGTAGATGATTACCTGAGTGAATAACTGTCTTTTTCCCTTCGATCTGTCGAAAGATATACTCTGGGGTATGGACTTTGTAGTGGGGTTGCCATGAACCTTGCGGAAGTTTGATGCAGTTTGGGTCATTGTCGACAGGTTGACCAAGTCGGAGCACTTCATTCCGGTTGTGACCACGTATAATTCAGAGAGGTTGGCCTAGATTTATATTCAGGAGATAATTCGGTTGCATGGTATGCCTGTTTCCATCATATCAGATAGAGGCCCTCAGTTCACTTCGCATTTCTGGAGAGCAGTACAGAGTGAGTTGGGGACACATGTAAAGCTCAGCACAACCTTTCATCCACAGACCGACGAGCAGTAGGAACGGACAGTTCAGATCTTTGAGGACATGCTCAAAGCATTTGTGATTGATTTTGGAGGGCAGTGGGATCGATTCTTGCCTTTGGCCGAGTTTGCTTACAACAACAATTATCAATCCAGCATCGAGGTGGCTCCATTTGAGGCTTTATATGGTCGGCGATGTCGATCACCCATTGGATGGTTTGAGCCAGGCGAGGCTAAGTTATATGGTACTGATTTGGTAAAGGATGCCTTGGAAAAAGGTAAAGTTGATTCAGGAGCAACTTCGCACAGCACAGTCCAGACAGAAGAGTTACGCGGATCAAAAGGCGCGTGATTTATCATTTATGGTGGGTCAGAAGGTTCTCATTAAAGTCTCACCGATGAAGGGGATCATAAGGTTCGGGAAAAAGGACAAGTTGAGCCCAAGGTTTATAGGTCCATTTGAGGTGTTGAGACAAGTTGGGGAGGTTGCTTATGAGCTTCCCTTGCCTCCCAATCTATCGGGAGTTCATCCGGTTTTCCACATGTCTATGCTCCGAAGGTATCATGCCAACAGGTCGCATGTGTTGGACTTCAGCATGGTTTAGTTAGATGAAAGCATGGGTTATGAGGAGGAGCCAGTTGCCATTGTTGACAGGCAGGTTCGCCAATTGAGGTCCGAGAAGATTTCTATGGTATAAGTTTAGTGGAGGGACCAAGCAGTTGAGGAGGCGACTTGGAAGGCTGAGGAGGACATCTAGAGCAGAAATCCACACTTATTCAGCAACTCCAGGTATGATTCTACACTCGTTCAAGGACGAACGTTTGTTTAAGAGGTGGAGAATATAACGATCCGACCGGTCATTTTTCTTTCTAGAACCCAGTCCCCCTAAATAAGACTCCACATATGTGCTCTTACTATTTTATGACTTGCGGGGATGGTTAGTTTAGGATTTGCAAGGGTTCGGGTTAAAATCAGAACGCTTGGTTCCTTAGGTTGGCCTTAAAAGGCTAAGTTTGACTTCGGACAATATTTTGAGTACAAAACCTTGGAACCATTGATGGTTCTAATAGGTTCGTATGATAATTTTGGACTTGAGCGTATGTTCGGATCGGGTTTTGGATGACCCGGGAACGTTTCGGCGTCCTATATTCAAAGTTGGCATTTTGGGTGAATTTCACAAGTTTGGGTTGAAGTGGATTTTTACGTTATAGACGTTTTTTTGGGATTCTGAGCCTAAGATAGCTCCGCATGGTGATTCTGGACTTAGGAGCGCGTCCGGATGTGGATTTGGAGGTCTATAGGTCGTTCCGGAGTCATTTGTCGAAAGTTGGAAATTTGAAGATTTTGGGAAGTTTGGCCGAGAGTGGACTTTTTGATATCGAGTTCGGATTTCGATTCCGGAAGTTGGAGTAGGTCCGCAATGTGATTTAGGACTTGTGTGCAAAAATTTGAGGTCAATCGGACGTGCGGATATGTTTTTAGAAGTTTTGAGTTTTCATGATTTCATTCAAGCATTTTAGCATCGGATTCGTGCTTTTAGATGTTATTCCGGCGTTTCGATCGCGCGAGCAAATTCGTATGATGTTTTAGACCTGTGTAGATGTTTGGTGCGAAGTCCCGAGGGCTCTGGTGAGTTTCGGACGCGTTCGCATGGATGGGAAGACTTCAGTTTTCTGGGTTTTTTTTTGCTACTGTCTCAGGTATTGCAAATGCGAGATTTATTCGCATTTGCGAGACAGGCTTCACAATTGCAAAGAAGCCTAGCTAAGGCAGGACTTGCTTTTGCGAGATTTTCAGTCGCTTTTGCGATCAGCTTCCCTTCGCATTTGCGATGTTGTGGTCGCAAAGGCGACCTTGACAATGAGGGCTTAGCTTCGCATTTGCAAGGACTTTGTCGCAATTGCGACCTTCGCATTTGCAACATCTTTTATTGCGGGACTTAGCCTTATTTTCCTCATTCCCCACTTGGTCTTAGACGATCTTGAGAGTATTTCTGGGAGGGATTCCATCAGCATCAAGAGGTAAGTGATCTCTAATCATATGTTGATTTAACATGGAAAATAGTAGGATTTATGGGATTTTTTAGGAAAACCTAGGCTTTTGATAAAAATGGGATTTAACAATGAAAATGGTTATGGAATTTAGTGAAAATCATATATTTGAGTTCATGAGGTTATAGATAACAATTTTCTTCAAAAAATTTCGGAATCGGGGCACGTGGGCTTGGGGGGTAAATTTAGGAATTCTTCAATTAGGGTTGGAAAATCACTTTAATAGTTAGGATATGAACTTTTGAACATGTAAAACGCCAAAAAATGAGGAACGGTTAAGGCATTTTTTATGGCCCAAAAAAATTTAAGGCGTTCCAGATTCGGGAGCACGGACCCATCCGGAAAGCGTGGGCTATATCACATGAAAATTAAGGAATCGGGTGGAATTTTAATTTTGGTCGTAAAATGGCAAAAAAACAATGAACGATCATGGTGGGGCGGTGACTACGGTTTCTTAGGTCGTTTTTGATTGCCCAAAAAAATTTAAGGCGTTTCGGGTCCGAAGGTCCAGTCCCATGCGGAAAGCGTGGGCTATACCACACGAAAATAAGGGTATCGAGCTCAATACAACATTTGTCTAGTTTCAAGTCGTTTCGCACCGAGTTGAGGGCTTAAAGCACAATTGTGGACCGAAAAGTAATCTTTGAGACGAGGTAAGTCTCTTTTCTAACCTTGTATGAGGGAATTAACCCCATAGGTGAATCGGTTTAATATGTGCTTCTATTTGTGGGGGTCTACATACGCACGAGGTGACGAGAGTCGTATATAGCTACTAAGTATGCTTATGTCCGGGTAGTCTAGGACCCAAATCATGTTATACTGTGATGTTTGCACCCTACCTGCTAATTTAATTCTTTAAAACATATTGGAACTCGATAATGGAGTTGTAAAAGGTCAAATTTCATTTACTTGAGTTTTGGACGGGTAATCTTTGAATCAGTTGTTAATAAAGTATTTTTTCTTCTTGTGGAGCGAGCCGAACGCCTCAGTAATAGAATGGATGCATCTATGGTTCGTGCCGTTCGACTCTCGGCAGTGCACAATTTATATATTTGTATGTTGGATCGGGCCGTACGACCTCGACATAATTCGGGCGTAATAATTCTTGGAGCCCAATTATAATTGATATTATTTCATTGGCTTGAGAGATTAATTTTTTTATATAGTTCATGCTTAGTTATAATTTCAGTATTTTATTGTTACCCCATAGCAAGTGTTGAAGTCGACCCCTCGTCACTACTTGTTCGAGGTTAGACTAGATACTTACTGGGTACATGTTGTTTATGTACTCATGCTACACTTTTGCATTAATCGTGCAGGATCTGAGGCAGGTGCATCTGGTTATCAGTCCGGTGTGCATCCTTGACTTCCTCGAGACTTAGCGGTGAGCTGCCGTCCGAGCCCGTTCTACAGCACCCGAAGTTTTTTTTTTATTTTTACTTTCTGTATATTTCACTTCAGATAGTAGTGTAGTATTTTTTTTTGTATATTCTACTAGTAGCTCATATACTTGTGACACCGGGTCTTGGAGATTATGCTAGTAGACACATGATGATATTTTTTTTAGGATATTTACTTATCTCATTTGCTCTTAAAATTATTTATCTCTCATCTTATTAAATTTTTACTTCCTATTTATGCACTAATTAAAAATCAGCTATTTTAAAAAATGTTAAAAGAATTAATCACACGGTTAGTTCACTGTTGGCTTGCCTAGCGGTAACGTTGGGCGCCATGACGACCTATAGGAGAAATTGGATCGTGACAATTTAGGGATATCTATGAACTTTCAGATTACTTCTTTTAATTGAATTTTAAAAGAACTTATTTAGGGATATATGTAAAGTTTCAAATTACTTCTTTTAATTGAATTTTAAAAGAACTTATTTAGGGATATATGTGAACTTTTAAATTAATTATTGTAGTCGTCGGTTTTTGAGGGAGGAATTTATAGAAGGGGTTAATGAATTTATTAGGCATGCAATGTCACTTGAACCATTTCAAATCGGAGGGATGATTAGGTGTCCTTGTGTGAAGTGCAAGTGTTTGCATTTTTTGGATCGGAGGATGTTAAGACTCATTTTTATAAAAAAGAGTTAATGGATAATTATTTTGTGTGGACTAGTCATGGAGAGGTTGATGATAGTAATGGTGTATTTCATAACATAGTTGTTGGTGAAAGTAGTAGGACGGTGGGGAATAACATTTATCCTAGATACCATGAAATGATTGCGGATGCTTTTGGGATGCACTTCGAGTTTGAACCCCATGAAAGTGTTGAACAAGCTCCTAACGAAGAAGCAAAATATTTTTATGAACAGTTAGCGGTCGCTAGTCATCCACTAAGTGAAAGGAGTATGCACTCTCAGTTGTCTGTTGATGTTAGATTATTAAGTATCAAATCAGATACCAATATTTCTCAAGCGAGAATGGATTCTTTCATTGGTCTTATGAGTGAACTAATTGAACCCAACTTTCAACAAACCTGAAGGTTTCTGTAAGGCTAAAAGATTGGTTTTCAAGTTAGGACTCTCGTCTATGAGAATCGATTGTTGTGAAGATAGTTGCATGTTGCAGTATAAGGGTGATGCAGATTCAGAAAGTTGTAAATTTTGTGAAAAACCTCATTTTAAGCGGGTTTCCAGAAGGAAGAAGGTAGCTGTGAAGTCGATGCATAGGTAGCTGTGAAGTTGATGCATTATTGACCTCTTATTCCTAGATTAAAGAGGTTGTACGCATTGATGAGTTCGGCTCCTCATATGAGATGACACTATGAAAATAGAAGGCCGCCTGGTGTTATGTGTCATCCTTTAGATAGGGAAGCTTGGAAGCATTTTGATAGGACGTATCCGGATTATGCTAGTGAACCGAGGAATGTTCGGTTGGGTTTGTTTGCTGATGGTTTCATGCCATTTTCTGTTTCCGCAACACCATATTCATGCTGGCCAGTCTTTATTATACCGTATAATCTTCCGCCTGAAATGTGTATGAATAGTCCATATATTTTTTTAAATTGTGTTATTCTCCGTCCCCGTAATCAAAAGAGTTTGAATGATGTATATGCAACCTCTGATTGATGAGCTAAAACAATTGTGGTATGATGGAGTTGAAACATATGACATATCAACTAAGCAAAATTTCAACTTGCGTGCTAACTTAATGTGAACCATTAATGATTTTTATGCGTATGGAATGTTGTCTTGGTGGATAACTGCTGGAATGTTAGCATGTACTTACAGCATTGAAAATGGTAAAGCGTTCATTTTTAGACAAGGCCGAAAGCAGTCATGGTTTTATTGTCATCGTCATTTCTTGCCAGTTGATCATGAGTTCAGAAGGATGAAGAATGTATTAAAAAAGAATACAGTTGAACATGATTTGCCACCTCCAATTTTGTCCGGTGAGGAAATTCGGGAGAAGGTTTAGAACTTCACTAAAGTTAACGAGGCCCCGCCTTCTAGATTTCCTAAGATATGTTGTTACTCATAACTAAACAAAACAGAGCATATTTTGGGAGTTGCCCTATTGGAAGGATAATCTTCTCCGACACAATCTTGATGTTATGCATATTGAGAAGAACTATTTTTACAATATGTTCAACACAGTGATGGATGATAAGAATAAGACAAAAGATAACCCGAAGGCCAAACTTGACTTACAAGAATATTACAAGCGACCTGAATTACATTTACAGTCTGCGAACAATGATAAGGTGTTCAAGCCCAAGGCCAGCTACACATTCACTTTGGAACAAAGACGACAAATTTGTGAGTGGGTTTCAAACCTAAAGATGCCCGAGGGATATGCTTCAAACATGGGAAAACGTGCCGATATGGTTGAAGGAAAGCTGACTCATATGAAAAGTCATGACTGTCATATCTTCATGGAAACCTTAATACCTGTTGCATTTTGTGGTTTGCCTGAAAATATCTGAAAACCCATCACAGAGATAAGTTTGTTCTTGAAAGACTTATGTTCTATCACATTAAGGTAAGAAAACCTATTTCAAATGAATCAGAACATTCATGTAGTCAGTAATAAGCTGGAAAGGATTTTTCCATATGGTTTCTTTGATGTGATGGAACACCTTCTAATTCACCTTGTACACAAGGCGTGACATCGAGGACCGATTTAATGCAGGTGGATGTATCCATTCGAGAGGTATTGATCAAACCTTGATTTATTCTATTTCTTTAACGTTATCGTCTAATATGACAATGTGCGGGAGTATCGGCAAGTGTAAATGATATGTTAAACAGAGGAATAGGATTGAAGGATCCATATGTGAAGCCTATCTTGCAAAGAAAATTGCTCATTTTTGTTCTTATTACTTCGACAGTCATGTTCCATGTGCTAGAAATATGCCTAATAGGAACAATGTCGTGATTGAGATTGATCCATTATATCCACCAATGTCCATATTCAATCAACTAGGCCGAGGTTCTATAGATCGAACTAAATAAGGGGTCTAAGTAGTATGGAGTACAAATCAGCTTCAAATCATGTGTTGCTAAATTGTCCAGAAGTTCAACCCTTTCTTAAGTAAGTGTTGACGTAAGATTAATTTACATGTTCTACTATTTAATTTGGTTGATGCAACTAACAAAATTTTCAATGTGTCGCTCAGTGACTTTGAGAGTAAATTTAGCCATGATATTGTATATTCTACATTTGAGGCATGGTTTAAAGAGTGTGTAAGTGCACCTTACATACTTTCTCACATGTGAATATACATACTTGATCACTTGGGAATATACTTGCTCACTTGTGTTATTTTAACACTACATGTAGGTCAATAATTCAAACAATGGTGTTAATCAATTTTTGAAAGACATATCTTGGAGACCTGCACCTACGGTTACAACTACGTCGAAGTATTTTGTGAATTGTTATATATTTCATACCAAGGAATGCTCCAAGTATAAAAAAAAAGAAATAACAGTGGGGTGTGTGTCAAAGGTGGTGAAGGCAACCAGGATGGGAAAAATGATTATTATGGTATGATCAAAAAGATTCTAGAATTATCATATTCAGGTTAGCCAAATAAAAAGATCATACTTTTCCGACGCAAGTGGTTGGACCCAACACCTGGAAGAGGTATAAAAGTACACTCGTAGTACAACATAATTGAGGTTAATAAAAAGAGAGAGTATGATCGCTATGATCCTTTTATAATTGCAGAAAAAGTTAAAGTGTATTATGCTCCATATCCATTACGGAGGGATAAGACTGATTGGTTGGTTGTAATCAAAACTAAGCCTGTTGGTAGGGTGGAAGTTGAGCATGTGTTAGATGTTTCTTATCTAAATGATACCTCAAGTATTAACCAAATGGTGGATGATCAGTTAGAAAATGACTTGGAACATCCTCAATGCATATTAGAAGAAGTTGATATGGAGGAAATAACAGTCATAGAAAATAAGGATGAAGAATCACCTAATGAAAATGAAATAAGTGAAGAGGAAGAATTTTCGGATGAGGAAGGATACTTCGAAGACGACTAGCATGTTAGTTTTTTCTAGCGCTCTCAATTTATATAGATTTATATTCTCAATTCTAAAATTTTCTTTAATTTATGCAGATGACCAGTAGGGATCGAGGTAGGTCTAGGAAGGATAAGAGGGCTATTCATCATGTTGATGGTGCTATACCCTCGCTTCCTTCCACTCCACACTTGCATCCCTCCGCTGCTGATGGTCGGCAGCAATCTTCTAGGCACACATCTTTTCCACCACATCCATCTACTCATCAGACGACCTACCATTCGCCCTCCCAACAGTATTCTTACCATTCTCCACCACAGGGCTATACCCCGCTTCCTCCACATGATCCTGTATATAGTTACGTGGGTCCATCGAGTCAGCAGTCATAGGGCCATGTGGTGATACGCCCGTCATCTTCTCTATTTGCTTCACCACCAGCTGGATTACATCCATCTAGATTTCAGCCAGATAGATCCCAGTAGGGGTTTGCATCAGCGACCCCGTCTTTCTCTCCATGGAGTTCGTCTCATAGCATTTTTAGACTTCGCCTTCAGGATAGTAGCGCTGAGCCAGATGCCTCCCCTTCAGCGCACGCTTCAGATTCATCAGAGGAAGATGATCCAAAGGAAGTGCAGTATGATCGTTATCATAGGATGATCATCAAGCCTGAGGACAATGGGTAAGATTTATTTATTACTTCTGTGTTTTTGCTGAATTATAATAGCTAGTCTTGTTTATTTAATGTAATTGCTATGTTGCAGGTTCATACCTAATCATAGGTGTCACACCTCTCTTTTTTCCCACACAACCCTATTACGAGGTTGAATTAGAAGAGTTTTTCCAATTAAAGTGACGTTTTGAAAAGGAATTATTTATTATTTGGAGTCGCCACTTGGAATTGAGTTTTGGTGTTCCAAATCACCTTTTATTTGTATCCCTTATCAAAAGGAAGGTTTGTCTCCTAATTTTTGGTCTACAAAAATAGAAGACTGAGAAAGGAATTCTATTGACTGATGGGAAGGTGCAAGGCACCCCTTGAGTCCCGTGGTTCTAGCACGGCAGCTTTTATTGACTAATGTAACGCTTAAATTAATTTTTGGCTATTCTTGTATTGTATTCTTTATGGTTTGCCTATTACCACTTAATTAATTATTGTATTTTATTAGTTGTGTTCACCAAGATGCGATACGTACACAAGTATTCTTCTTTGAAATTGGATGTTAAAACTAGATAGGGGAATGAACACATGGTCAAAACATAACTATTTTAAATTTAAAAGTATCAAGACACGAGAATGTGCACATGATCCTTTTATTATTTAAGCATATCAATCCAAGGTTCGGGTACGAACACACGGGCTAATATTTAAAGTGTGTTTAAAACTTTTCTAGTATATATATATGTATAGGTTTTCTTTTACTTATTGCTACGAGTCTTGAGTTAGTTTGTGATTCATCTCGCTTTCTTGCATTTTTTTAACCACTCTTTTTGTTTCATATGACGGACTTTGAATTATTCGGAACTCACATTCCTTACTTGTAATTATTTTCTATGAATAGGCATTGAAATGTGCCTATACCTAATTAGTTTTATTCTCCCATAACCCCATTCTCGATGGAAATGTAAAAGACATGTATTCGACAACTTAGCCTCCAACATCTAATTTATTTACAAAGAAAAATGTTTATGCTAACAGAATATAAAATGAAGTTTATAAAAATGAAGAGACAAACTCATAAAACTTCCAGCTTATTCTTGGATGATGAAACAAAGAAAGAATCTACATTCTTAGGTTAATTTAGGATAGTTAACATTGTAGTAAAATAATTTACAGTAAGTAAAAACTTGGAGAATTGATACAACTAATGAGATTTTCTTTAAAGTATTCCTACTAACACTATCACTTGAAAAACTTTTAGTTTTCATGGCTAAATAGTTAAACATTTGTAAACGTAAATTCCAAAAAGAACAACAAAAAGTTAATAGGGAATATCTATCATAATCTTTTTTTTTTTTTTTTACTTATTATAGTTTATGGCTTATTTATTATAAGAATGACTGGCCAAAATTAATAGTATGATGACTTCAAGGATTAATTAAACTAAGTGTTCAAGCCTAGATTTATTCATGACAAATTTATGGACTGAACTTCGAAGATAATTTAATTCAACGAAGACTACAGATATATTTTAAGAACACTATATATACTAAATTATAGAGGTAGATGACGGTAAATCACAAACTCACATTTGTACAACAGATGAATTCGGCCAAAACTATATCTTCAGTAAATTTGTACTCTAAGAATGATGTTCTTTTCTCTTTGTTGCTTTTTTGTCTTATCAAATTGCTCCTGTTTTTTAAAATCTCGTTTCTTTCCTCTTTTGTTTTTCAATCTTCTTTGTTTCTTCCTCACTTTTTATATTTTTTTTCCGAAAAATCCCCCCTAAGCAAGTGCAAGTGTATGCTATTTATATGAAAAATAATAAAGTCCTACCCGTATATGTGTATGATCATGGGATTGGATTGAGGGGATAGTTGGGGAGTGGGACGTGGGTAGTTGAGAAAAATGGGGATTATGGGTGTATGGCCAGCTTACTAAGATTAGAAGAGATCTTTTATATTGTTTATTTTGTTGCTTTTTTGTTTCTTTTTGTTAGTTGCTTTCTTTTTTAATAACTTTTACTTTCTTTTTTTTTTTTAAATGAAGAAAAGAGAAAGTAAAATGCATAGTTAAAAATATTAGTCAGCTACTTTTATATTTAAATATTATATACATAAGAAAAATAATATTTACACTGTAGTTTATATTATACTAAAAAAATACTACAGCTTACTTATTAAAATTCTAATTATATGAAACCAAATAATTTTTTGTAAATTTTCTTTTTCTCTTTACAATAGATATAAAATTTGTATTCTAAAAGTATGAATATTTTTATAGCTTTTATAAACTCTACTAAAAGTGAGATAAAGGTTTAAAATATCAAGATCAGATATAAAACATATATTTACTTTAAAATAGTATAGAATTTGAGTGTAGTCAAAAATTAATTGTTCACAATCGGACTACAAAGATAATCATTGAAGCTCTTGGCCGGTTGTATGATAAACCCTATGCGACTTGGAGTTAATTTTCACCAGAGCTCGTGGAGCAAATTTTCAACCAATTTAAGGTTTTAATACAATTCTTATCTATTAAGTATTATATTAACAATATTTTCATCTAACATTACACACTTTATTTGCAGACTAAGTGTGCCTGGGAGGACGGGCATAACAGTGACATTCTTGCAAATTTTGAGTTCAAATGCCGTAAGAGACTATCTGATTCCTTTTGTTCTGCTCGGAAGAAGAGCAAAAAGCCTTCATGAGTTCTACCGCACATATGGAAGGATCTGCTGAGGCAGTGGACCACTAAGAAGTTCGAGAAGAGGAGTGAACAGGGAAAGAAGGCCCGAGCATATGAGAAAGGTGGCTCCTTGCACTGTGTTGGTGCAAGGAGCATGGGGACTGGGAGGAGACTACTAATAATTCCTTAAATATTTAATTCTATTTTTATCAAACTATATATATATTTTTTAATTTAGTTAAAATGTTCTATTATATTTGTAGGGAAAAAAATACGGGAGGAAGATGACTCATGATGAGTTCTTCATGGAGACTCGCATCGAGAAGAAGAAGACAACGACAGATCCAACTAGATGGGTTGAGGACCCGGCGAAGATTACATATGTAAGTTTCATAATTACTATAACTTGAAATTAATGTTTATAATATTATATAATTAATAATTTTCTATCTTCTAAATAAAGGGTTGCTACAAGATTAATGTGGAGGAGTACACTCAGAGCTTGCCACCAAATGAGCAAGGCGAGCGACCACCCCTTTCAGACGAAGAAGCGCAGAAGATATAGTTGGATGTTGTTGGTAGCCCTAAAAATGGGATAGTATACGGCCTTCCAGAGAGATCATTTCGACGCTATAGGGCTGGATTACAAGATATAGGGACTTCCGCCCAGGGCTAGGCAATTGATAGGTGGGATCTCTCGTATATGGAGAAGAAGATCACAAAGCTGACAACAAAGCTTGAAGAGACAAAGGCTAGAGAACAAAAGAGAGATAAACAATTTGATACCCTTCAAGTTCAGCTAGAAAAGAGGGGCCAACAATTTAATCTCCTTCAAGTTCAACTGGCGATCTTCTTGCTAGTGGTGCTTTCCCCATTCCCCGGTCTCGTGAGCCTTCCCCAGATGCTAATCCTTCTCGTCATGATCCTTTGAACCATGCCGACGATGACGCTTCTAGTAGTGAAGATGGAGATGATGCAATACAAAACACTCATTGAATGGTGTGTAGTGCTAAACAAAGTCTTGAACTTGTGAATATTTAGTTGGAATAGTTTTGAATGATGATTGTATTGTTGATATTATTTTGTTATTGAACATTTGTATTGTTGTTGTTGTGGTTGGTGTTGTTGTTGTGGTTTTGGTTGTTATTAGCGTTGTTGTTGTGGTTGGCGTTGTTGTTGTGGTTGTGGTTGTTATTAGCGTTGTTGTTGTGGTTGTCGTTGGTTAATTGTTGTTGGTGGTGGTAAATTGTGGTTGTTGTTGGTTAATTGAAGTTGAATGGCAACAATATAATATTGCCATTATAGGATAGTTATTGGTTGTAATTGGCAGGTGGTGTATCTTAAAAGCAGGCATATTCTGCCAGGTTTTTACCAAGAAAATTGACCGATTTCGGTTGAAATTCTCATATTAAAATCCAAAAAATCATAATTTCGGACAAACTTCGGTCGGTAATTTCAATGTGCAATATGCATAAATTTGAAATTACCGATCGAAGTCAGTCAAAAATAACTTTTTATTTTTATTTTTTAAGTATCCTGATTGATTTCGGTCGGTCTGTTAAAATTAAAAAGAAATAACAAATTATCAAGTAATTATATTTCCGATCGAAATCGGGCGCTATTTTGAAAAATAAATAAAAAATAATTTATATATTACTGACTGATTTCAGTCAGTATATTTATTTTTCCAACAAAAATTATCATTTAAAGTGGTCAACCAAAGGTTGAATTAACCGACTGACTTCGGTTGGAAAATTGCGACCGTCTTCGATTGCCACATCTTAGCAACCACTATTGTTTCGACAAATTAAATCGGTCGATTTTTTATTTTTTCGATCGATTTTGATCGGTTTTCATGAACGATTTGTGAAAGTTTTCTAGCAGTGATATAAGGCTCTATTGTATACTATAATATAATTTAGTACTTAGCTTTGCAATGAAACACTGAATTTAAAAGAAAAACAATGGTAAAGGAGGTCTTAATGTTGCATTAATCAATTCATGCACCATGATTTGATCAGAAAGGATAAAGGAACCTCTTCACTCACCGAACATCTCCGAGCATCGAATACATGCGATGGTTTACTGCCTTTAATTTTAAGATGTGGGATCATTTTTCAATTTTTGGCACAAGAACAAACCAAATATCGATGGAGAAAGCTTATAAATACTAAATAGATCAATCAAAACTTATGCATGAGCTCCTGAGTCTCTTGATATCTTGAGTTGGAAGACTTCTAATGTCACATCTTTGGACAATACAGTTTTGAATCAATTCAAATAGAGCGGATAAAATTAGCTCTTTTCTAATAGGAAGAAAGAGAAGCTTTTAATCTCTGAATATGTCAACAGTATTGGAGTTGCAGATTATCACATATTACTGTTCATAATCTTCTAATTAATTATTTAATCACTCTAACACTAATGTCTTGCAAACTCGACATCCAAAGATAACGGATAACACTGGTGTAGCGGTACTTCAAACCCCAGTGTTTCAGCCAACACAATGATCGATAGCAAATCACACTTACTGTTGCTTTTTATGTAGTTAAAACAATGCAGAAGAAAAAAAGGATATTATAGAATTTTGTGAGGAAAATCTGAGGGAATGATCTGCTATTCATAGCCAACAGGTTGGTTTTACATCTCTTCAGAATGACTGTTATGATTGTTCGCGTAAAAACGACCATTATATAAATGGCTATTTACGAAAAAATAAAAGGGAAAAATCAAACGTGGAGAAAAATTAATTTTACTGTTATTACGTTAATCTAAATATCAATAAATAAATTTGATCCGAAAAATTAATCAATCAATCAGATCATTTGACCAAATCCAAATCCAAATCCGAACCCGAGCGAGCGACAACGACGACGACGGCGCGAGGCTTGCCTTCTTTTTAACTCTTTAAGAGCTAGAAGAAGGGCAATTGTATATATACCCATTAAAACTCTTTTCATCCTCCAATATGGGGCAATGTCCCGTTGTCAAGAAGGGAAATTCAAATTATTTCATTTTCCCCTCCATTTCCCATTCACCCTTTATTTTAAGCTAATCCGAGCTTAAACCTAACAATCCCCCACATGAATGGGGAATGGCTATATCATGGAATATACATGAAAACTGAGTGATTCACAAGCAAGGATTAATCGCAACTGGATAAGTAGGTTTCCCTTTGAGCTTTCCGTAGTGAACTTATGTCGAATATACTCAGTCAATCGGTAGATTTTATATCTTTTAATCGTCGAACTTTGGTGTATACCTAGACAACCATAAGTCACACAATCAACCCTTAACCGTCGTTGGTTCTCATTGTTATGTTCGTTTCAGCATGAACACCGCGTGGTTTCATAAGTGCATAGAGAAATGGCCTTGCAAAATTCTCTTTGAAGCGGCTAACACTTCACACTTACATAGGTGATTCCTAAATGTGTCATCCCGTAAAATACACTCTTTGATATACTCCGTACCAAATTTAGAAACCATTAAAAAGCCTTAATGTTTTATCCGTGGTACTGAACATTGTCTCATCATGAAAATGGACCAAAATTTTAGTTGACAATGTTGAACCGTCATTAATGACTTTGTTTGATCCCCTTGCACCTATATCTTGGAATTTCCAGTCTTCTAGGTAGAGTTACTTCCACAATGACTTGACCTCGGCCATAGTCTCATTCCCCTCGATGATTTCTCAACTACCTCTCTAGTTAGGCCTTTCGTAAGTGGATCCGACACACTATCGCTTGACTTTACGTAGTCAATCGTGATAATTCCTCTAGAGAGTAATTGCCTAACGGCGTTATCTTTTTGTCGTATGTGATGAGATTCCCGTTATACATAACGCTCCTAGCCCTTCCATTTGCCGCTTGACTATCGCAATGTATACATATTGGGGCCAACGGTTTGGGCCAAAATGGAATATCTCTCAAGAAATTTTGGAGCCATTCAGTTTGTTCACCGGCTTTATTTAATGCTACAAACTCAGCCTCCATCATAGAGCGGGCAATACAAGTTTGTTTGGACGACTTCCAAGATACCGCTCCTCCACCAATAGTAAATACATATCCACTTGTGGACTTAGAATCAGTTGAACCGGTGATCCAATTTACATCACTGTATCTCTCAATCACCGCAGGATATTTACTGTAGTACAAAGAAAAGTCCTAGGTATATTTTAAATATCCTAGAACTTATTTTATTACCATCTAATAAGATTGACCTGGATTACTCGTGTATCGACTCAATTTACTTACAGCACAAGCTATATCTGGTTGTGTACAATACATGATATACATTAAACATCCCAACACACGAGCATAATCCAATTATGATATGCTTTGGCCTTTGTTCTTTGCCAGTGCAAGATTCACGTCAATTGGAGTCTTTGCACTTTAAAATCTAAGTGCTTGAATTTTTCAAGTACTATTTTAATGTAATGAGATTGCGACAATGCAAGACCTTGAGGAGTTTTATGGATCTTAGTACCCAGAATTAAATCGGCAACTCCCAAGTCTTTCATATCAAACTTGCTAGTTAGCATACGATTAGTCACATTTATGTTAGCAATGTCATTACTCATAATCAGCTTATCATCCACATATAAGCAAACAATGACTGTGATTTGGAACATTTGTAATGTACACACATTTATCACATTCATTTATCTTAAAACAATTTGACAATATTGTTTGGTCAAATTTTGTATGCCATTGTTTGAGTGCTTGTTTTAATCCGCAAAGGGGCTTAACAAGTCTACATACCTTCTTTTTTTCTTTTCTTCCTCCAAATCTCAAATTAAGAAGGTTGTTTTAACGTTCATTTGATGAACTTTAAGATCATATAACACAGCTAATGCTACTAACGTTTGTATGGACGTAATTCTTGTAATTGGAGAGTATGTATCAAAATAGTTAAGACCTTCTCGTTGTCAATATTCTTTGACCACAAGTCTTGCCTTATATTTATTAATAGTGTCATTATCTTTCATTTTTCTCTTAAAAATCTATTTATAACCCAATGGTTTATTTTCAGGAGGAAGATCAACCAATTCCCAGGTATGGTTATTCAATATGGATTCTATTTCACTATTGACTGTCTCATTCCAAAATAATGATTCCGAAGATGACATAGCTTCTTTAAATATTCGACACTCATTTTCCAATAAGAAAGTCACAAAATTTGGTCCAAATGAAGTAGACGTTCTTTGACATTTACTACGTCTTGGATCCTCCTGATTAGAAGTACTTTCTTTTGTTTCTTCCCGAGGTCGTTTAGATCCTTCACCAATCGACTCACATTCCTTTTTATACGGATATATATTTTCGAAGAATTCAGCATTATCTGATTCTACAACCGTATTTTTATGAATGTGGGGATTTTCTAATTTATGAACCAGAAATCGATATGCTTTACTATTAATTGCATATCCTATGAAAACACAATCAATGATTTTCGGACATATCTTTACCTTTTTGGATTTAGGAACTTGCACATTTTCCAAATACCCCCACACTTTAAGATAATCCAAGCTGGGCCTCCTTCCTTTCCATTTTCATATATAATAGATTGCGTTTTGCTATGGGGTACTCGATTTAGTATCCGGTTAGCCATAAGAATGGCTCCCCCCCTCCCCTCCCAGGTTCTGCGGCAAACCAGAACTTATCAACAAAGCAAATGATTCTTTCTTCCCGCAATTCCATTGGATTGGGGCGTGTAAGGGGCCGTTGTTTGATGAATAGCTCCATATTCTAAACATATTTCTTCAAAAGGAGATTCGTATTCACCACCCTTATCACTTATTATCATTTTGATTTTCTTGTTAAGTTGCGTTTCAACTTCATTTTTGTATTGCTTGAATGCATCTATTGCTTCATCTTTACTTAGTAAGTAAACATAGCATTATCAGGTATTGTCGTCAATAAAAGTTGTGAAATACTTCATTCTACCGCGAGATGGTATTGAATTCATGTTGCAAATATCTGTCTGAATTAAGTCTAAATGATTTGAATTCCTTTTAACTGACTTATAAGGATATTTAACATACTTAGATTCCACACGTATTTGACACGATTTGTCGCGTTCAAATTTAAGGAATACTTTCAAGTTAATCATTTTTCACAAGGTTTTATAATTGACATGTCCCAAAAGTATATGCCATAAATCATTCGACTCAAGTAAGTAAGAAGAAGCTGAAATTTTATTATTCTCAACGACCATTACATTCACTTTAAAAAGCCCCTCAGTAAGGTAACCTTTTCCTACAAATATTTTTTTCTTACTTATTACAACCTTATCAGATACAAAAACGCACTTAATCTCGTTCTTGACGAGAAGTGTAGTAAAGACTAAGTTCTTCCTAATTTCAGGAACGTGAAGGACGTTGTTCAGAGTCACCACCTTGCCATAAGTCATTTTCAGAAATATCATGCCACATCCTTCAATCTTGGCCATTGTAGAATTTCCCATAGAAAGTGTCTTTTCGGGTCTAACGAAAACATATGTAGCAAACGCTTCTCTAACAGCACAAAACATGGCGAGTGGCTCTAGAATCAATGATTTAGGATTTCCCACTAGGTTGCATTCAGAAAGCATAGCACACAAGTCATCAATATCGTCATGCTTTTCAACCATGTTTGCTTTACCCTTCTTCTTGTCTTTCTTTGGAGCACGGCAATCTGCAGATTTGTGTCCAGCTTTGCCGCAGTTGTAGCAATTTCCTTTGAACCGCTTCTTTCTTGGATTGCTTTTTGATCCAGAAGGCTTCTTCCTTTTTTTATTATTTTGTGAAACATTCTCAATAATGTTTGCTCCCACTATTGTTGAATTTCCACGATCCTTCTTTTCAGCAGCTTTATTGTCCTCTTCAATCTCAACCGAACAATAAGATCTTCGAGCGACATCTCCTTGCGTTTGTGTTTCAAGTAATTTTTGAAGTCCTTCCACAAAGAAGGCAACTTCTCAATCATTACTACAACTTGGAATGCTTCATTGATGACAAGACCTTCAATGAAACTTATAGTAGTAATAATAATATAATTAATACTTTTAACAAAAGTATCAATTCGACTTATAACTTCAGCAAGGAGATCGTGAATAATCACTTGCAATTCTTAGACTTGGGTAATAACAAACTCGCTATCTACCATTTTGTAGTCCAAATATTTTTGCAGCAAATTTCTTCAACCCGACATCCTTAGTTTTGTATTTCTTTTCAAGCGCAATCCACAGTTCGTTTGACGTCTCCATATTACTATAGACGTTATACAAATCGTCCTCCAATCTGCTAAGAACATAATTCTTGCACAAAAATCAGTATGCTTCCATGCCTCAATCACGAGGAAGCATTCATTTTCTGAAGTTTTGTCAGGCAGAACATAACTTCTGTAGGCTTAAAGTCATCAAATAGAAAAGCACCTTCTGTTGCCATCGCTTGAAATCAATCCTGAAAAAATTTTCGGGCATTTCTGCCAATGCCGGTGTTGTTCGGCTTGACGATGCATTGGCAGTCACCATAGGAACAAGCTGATTTCCGTTCTCATTCGTCATTTCTGTAAAAAGAATGGCACAAACAAATGTTTAATATATGCCGAAGTTTTTGTATCTTCAAACCGAATAAAACTGGAGTAGAAAATCACGTAAATTTTAATCTCCAATGGAGTAGAAAATCGGTAGGATTTTAGTCTCCAAATGACGGATAATAAACCAAACAGAATATACTTTAAAGTAAACAATTGGAGTAGAAAACCACAGAGGCTTTAATCTCTAAAACGTGTGTAGAAAACCACACAAGTTTTAATCTCCAGAACAGTATATACAACACAAATACAGAATATAGTTAAGTTCCTTAAGCCTGTTAGTAATATGTATTTGTAAAATAATTCTGGAGAAGAAAAACAACAAAAAAACAGAAATATAGAAGAAACAGAATTTAATCCATGCCCACTGAATTCACAGTATTTCCTTAAGGAACTTAATCGCCTCCTAGTACCTCCGAGGTTGTGGAGTATTTCCTCCCAGGATAGAACGAATTACACACTGGTGTAGCGGAACTTAAAATCCCAGTCTTTCAGCGAATATAATGATGGGTAACAAATCATACTTACTGTCGCTTTCTTTGAAGTTAAAACATTGCAGAAGAAAGAAGGAAATATCAGAATTTCGTAAGGAAAATCTAAAGGAATGGTCTGCTATTTATAGCCGCCAGGTTGTGTATATTACGTTAATCTTAATAATAACTAATAAATTTGGTCCAAAAAATTAATCAATCAATCATATCATTTGACCAAAATACGAAGCCGATGCTGAAGCCGAGCCGAGCGACGACGGCGAGGCTTGCCTTCTTCTTAACTTTTTAAGAGCTTCAAGAAGAGCAATTATATATATACCCATCAAAACTCTTTTCCTCCTCCAATATGGGACAATGTCCCTTTGTCAAGGAGGGAAATTTAAATATTTTATTTTTCCCTCCATTTCTCATTCACTCTTTATTTTAAGCTAAACCAAGCTTAAATCTAACATATTTTCCTCATATCTCAACACTGGAATCTTCATTCCATTTGGGCATTGTCTCCATCGTTGAATTAGTTCAACTTTATTATGGTCTACTAGTAAGGTAGTCTACAAGATAATTTTGGCAAGCTAACTTTTATAGTTTCTGCTTTGGCCAATTTTAGAACTACTAATCGTACTTGACAGAAATCACCTCCCAAACTATTACTTTTCCACCAAACAGTTCATCGATATCCAATATATCTCTAAATGCGCAATTGTTTCGATTGTTTGACGTTTAGCCAAAAGCACTTCATCCCATGTTATCACTTTTACTTTCCTTATAAATTTAACATTATTGCTCTGCTTTGATATATCTGTGATGGTTATTTCAATTATTTAAAGAGGTATATCAAATCTAAAGTGAGTTGTACGACCTCATAATAAAATCATTGTTGGTACACCACTTGTTCTTATTGCTAAAAATATTATGCCTCTTGATTTGACATTTGCAAGTAATGCATGACCTATGAATATTATTTCGATTCCGTCGGCGACATCTACAAAGGATAACCCCCCTATACCTGAGTCAACTTTTTTATAATATAGTCTTGAAAGCTTATTCTTGTCCAATATTTTAGCTTTGATGTGCTTCCTCAAACACTTGTATGGCCTTCTTAATATTATATTAATTTGTTTTACTTTATGATCTATTTTTTTTAACCTCTAACACTCTTTTTATAGAATAAATTTATGTACCCTAAGATTTTTTTTAATTTGAAAAATAATTTTACTCATATGATGAATTTAAAAAATAAATTAATTGGATTATCTTGCTAAATAATTACTTAAAAGATGTGACCTAACATTCCACTTTTAGATCTTTATGTTTGCAAAATCATTAGTGGTATTGGCTCCTACTAACCTTTTTCTTTATTTTCTCACACATTTATATTCTTAAAAATTTTCTTAGTTGTTCGTTAATAATTGGATATATTTTATTTTATTACACGAAAACTTAATAATAAAAAAATATTATAGTAGAAAAGCAGTTCAAATATAATATAATAATATATTATTGTGAGGATGTTTTTCTCAATCTCAACGCTTTATGCCGTCCGTTTAACATTACTTTTTTTATTTGGTATTGAACATTATAGAGTGGTAAAGTATTACCAATATGGAGGATTCTTATGAAATTGATTTTATTAAAACTTCATACATATTTTTAATAAGAATTCAATAGACAAGATTGTATTGATTTTAAAATCTTAAATATTAAACAAATTAACACAGAAGTTATTGAAGTCCAAAAAAATAAGCTATTACAGCTATGTCCTTTCCCTATGAGTTCTTCTGTTTAATATTCTAGGGTTATTTTGATCTATCAATATTATAATTATGCTTTATAATAATATTGGCTCTTCTGTTTCTAAATTAATTTGGACAATATAATATGTTTTTAAATTAAATTAGTAATAGAAATTTTTTAAGAAGTATATCCTAAAAATATTAGGATTACATGGCTAACAATATGCCCATATCCCGAAAGTAATTATACTATATAGAAAATCTAACATGTTCCTATAGGTATTAGGTTTACATGCTAACATGTAGTATTATATATCTATGCCCGAAAATAATTATACTAATAGAATTCCTAAAGTAATCATGTAGGATTTCTAATGTGTAGTATTATGTCCTATAACTAATAGGATTACAAGGCTAATTTCTAAAATTCCGATTATATCCTTTTACTGTGAGTTATCATGCTTAATATTAAAAGATTATTTTTGTAATCCAACATTTTATTCATACTTTTATAATAATATAGACAGATAGATATAAATATACATATAGATATAATTCGTCAACTGACATCAAACTTTCAATGCAAACAAATTCTCTTATTATAGAATTAAATATTAATTTTGTATTTTAACAATATCTATGATAAGCTTATATCCTTTTCTGCTTTTATGTATAAAGAAATTCTATCTCAATCGATTCAATTTCTTTATTTTAATTGAATATTAAATACTCAAAACCGAAAAAAGAAAAAAGAAAAAAGGGTTCTCATTCTTGTATAAATTTTATGAATTATTTAAGAAGAAACCCTTCTTGCATAGCAGAGGGCAGAAATGCTGAACTCTGTTTCTCAAATTTCTTTAATTAAATTTTTTTAAAAAGTTTTTTAAAGATTTATGCCAGATCTTTCTTTTCAGAACTGCTATGCTGAAGAAGTGATATTGGGATATCTCCCAGAAAAGTTTTTCTTCCACCCATATGAGTATACTTGCTAATTTTCAATACACATTTTCTTTTTGCCAAAAGCTGTTTTTCTGAAAGAAAAAAAATCGAAAAAATTTCCAGCTGTCCCAATAAATAAGACGCATACGTTGACTCTACAAACAATCACATGTTTGGTTTTGAAAGCCGACTCGAACACCAGTGAGACTGGTTTCTATAAACCAACTATGCCAAGCTAGCGTTTGGCTAGCTTTAATTGAAACTTGAAAAAAGAATTTTTAAAATTATGTTAAAAAATAACTTTTAAAAATTAAAATTGTATTTGAACATGCATTTTATTTGAAGAAAACTTGAAATTTTATGAGTGGAAGAAAAAAATTCACCCAGAAACTACCATAAACTAATTTTTAGGAACTTCAAAATTTTGAAGTTTTTTTTCGCAAAACATGATCATATTTCATAAACAAACAATATTTTCAATTTATTTTTAAATAAAAATGAAGCCAACATCTATAGCCAAACGGAAATGTCTGATTTTCAAAACCAGACATGTTTAGTTTATGTTTCTCGTGATTTTTCAACCTTAAACCAGACATGTTTAGTTTATGTTTTTCGTGATTTTTCACCCATACGAAAACTTCTACAATGCTTTGTAGCATAAGAGATTTTTCCCTAGAAAAGTTTACAAAATAAAGCAACTTTTTAATGTGTCCTACTTGCACCTTTCTAGCGAATGTGATCATTTCTAATCTTGTACATCCAAACATCCATCTTAATATCCGCACATTAACAACACTCGTCTTGTGAATATGTTGAACTTTAGTTACCCAAAATTCACTCTGATTCCAAGACGAAACGTTGTATAGTTATACCATCCCAAAATAGGAATGAGAGTGGTAGTATCTTTAAGATGTTGCATAAACTTAAAAATGTGACAGAAAAATCTTCTCAGTTATTGTAGTAGGCGTTAGACAAAAGGAAGGACCACATCTCTGAAGTCCTCCATATCCTCTCCAAGCTTCCATTCACAGGAACCACAATATCAAACACATCCAGAATAGGTAACATGTGAAAGTCCAAAGTAACACAAAATAAATTTCACTGCTTTTTCCACTTCAAACTGTCAAAAGGAATCACAATGCATCTTTACAGATTCTAATGACATTACAAGTATCACGGATACCATGCAAACAATGGTTCATTGAACGTCAGAAAACTAATCGATGCAGCCACAGGTTTTTGATATAATCTCTATCCAAGATTCATGCACACATACAAAACCTAACTAGTTGTCTTTCCTTTCAACATTCAAATAAAAAGGAAATGAAGTACGATGCTTCCATGAACCAGTCGATACATGTATAACATGTAAGTGCAACAATAGTAAAGTTCAGTACCCACTTTGTGGTCCTTATATACATTCTAGATATAACAATATGGGTAATAAATGAGAAGATATTTAATTTCCATTCAAGAGGTAGTGGAGTAGATGGGCTTACATACCTATCTCTTGATACCAAAAGAAAGAAAACCAAGTTTCTGCAAGTAGATGCAGCAAGTAGCAAGTGAGTTAATCACATTATCTTCTTTCCTTTAAAACGTACGGAACCATTGGCGCAGCTATCTTTTCTGACCTGCACCCTGCAAAGCAAAACTCTGGCAACACATTAAGGATGCAAGAGGGTGTTAAATTGCTTTCATTCTAATGTACTTTAGCCTAGTTGGAAACAAATATTAAATGAAAACAATTGAACAAATAAGGCAAGTGATACACCTTAGCAACCTATCATCTTCACATATGTTTCCCTTTAAGGTCCAACGCTAATTGTGTGCACCCAAGGGGAAAACTATAAAGATTCATGTTTCTAAACTGTTAGTCCTTTCAAAAGGAACCTTTGTCAATGCTGGAGCTATAGGAACAATCTTTAGATTGTGTCCTGCGTCAATGACAACCATCTCAACTATGCAAAATATGTCTGGGGATCAAAATGTATTCATTCAAGAAAATCTGCGCACATATATTGAGTGGCTAAGTAAATTGCTGACCAATCGGCTTTTCCAAATAAAGATCCATGTTAAATCCAATGTTGATAAATGTTACCAGTTTTTACATTCAGATGAGCACTGTATTATGTTTCAGTTAATATTACCCGACACGAAAATGAAAAATAAGGGTACAGAAACACACATCTACAATTAACAAGCTTTATTAGTAATGCCACCAACAAACAGCAGCAGGGCGTGTAGGTGCCAAGCTTCAACAAACTACATATCCAAAAATCACAAACCCTATCGTCGACCAAAAAATCAACCCAAACAGCAAGCAGGCAATGCATTTTAAGGAAACTTAAACAAGCAACATTATACGTGCAATACAGGCAGCTGAAAGCTTCAGGAGAACTGTTTAATGCAAGTAAAACCACTATATAATTATTAGCAAAAGTCGTCTTGGCTTGAGAAGTACATAATATACCACATTAAAAAAGGTTTAGAATTTATTGCATTCAACTCAACCTAGACTTGCATCCAAAATCTGATGATCATATTTTGTGTACCTACCATGTAAAATTACAAAGGCTATGCCAAGCCTTACAGATGGCACTTGCATTCAATTGATCATACTTTGTTTACCTAACCCAATGCAAACCTACAACCTAAACATTCACATTCACTTAATGGCGGGGAAGAGATATACAGCAGTATGTAACCCAACAGCAGTTTAATTACACAACCTGGTAAAACCACAAAAGTCAGATCATCCAGAAAATTCAAGCGAACTTGGGTTTCGGCATTGGCATTGATGAAGCGGTTTGATGTAACGAAGCATGTTGATGTACGGGACCAAGCTTTTGGATCCAATGATGAAGCCCTTTCTTGTGATCTTGCAACATTGACTTTTGCACAAGATTCAGAGTTCCGTCATGAGCAACTGATGACTCGAACTGCTCCAGTACCTTCACAATCTGCCAAAACTCAGGCCTCTTTTCTGGCTGCAGAGCCCAACACAGTTCAATTAAAGCTTTCATGGCTGGAGGGCAATCCCCAGGAATAGGTGGTCGCATATTCTGAAGGCCAAAAAGACAAGTACTTTTAGGATTACATATATCCCTAATTCAATATGAAGAAGCATCAAAAGAGAAGATTTTTGTTGGGAGGGACGGAGGATGCCCGAGGGGCATGTGGGTTGCTATTACGCCATGCAGAGGTCAAAGTTATTTGCGCGAACAAGTTCTTTGGGAAGGAAATAAAGCATTAAGTGAATGATACTTTTACCATTCAATGATAATTGATTATAAAGTTCAAGATAACACAATATTACAAGAGTGCCAGAAATAGATGAATAAGAAAACACCAAAATTTGGACCGTACCTTGTTTACGACAGCAAAAGCAGCCTGTACTGGTGTCATATCTTCATAAGGAATGGTTCCAGCCACCATTTCCCATAGAATGAGTCCAAAGCCATACACATCAACCTTCCGGCCATATGATTTTCTCTTAATCATCTCTGGTGCCATCCAACGGTAAGTACCTGGATCATCAGCCAGGAGATCACAGTATGCCTCCTCACAAGCAATTCCAAAATCAGCAATTTTCAGGTGAAATTCCTCACTGATAAGTATATTCTCTGGTTTGAGGTCCCGATGAATAATGTCTTGTGAGTGAATATATTCCATTCCACGAGCAACATCCGTGGCAAGTGCTATCAATTTGCCCAAGGTTAGGGATTTATGCTCAAGCTTATGCAGGTATGCTCTCAAAGAACCCTCCGATAGATACTCAGTAACAACACAAAAGACTGGTGGTTGTTTGCATGCACCTACGAACTGCAAGGGGTCATATGAACCAAATCACAAAGACGTTTTTTAGCACAAATTGCTCTATTTTCTAAAAATGGAGACTATAGTTAGAGGCAAATGATGGAATGAAATTTTTTAGGCAAGGTAATCAGACACAGTTAAATAGATGCAACAGCAGAGTTGCATACAGTTAAATGAAATGAAACAGATAAGAAATTTATCTCTATTTTACTACCTTTACAACATTTGGATGGTGGAGACGAGACAAGAGAGTAACTTCTCTAATAAACTGATTCTCCAATCGAGTTGCTAAAGCTCCAATTTCGTCATTATCTGGTATTCTAATAATTTTCACCGCGACAGCTTCATCCTTGTATTTCCCGTGGTAAAGCTGACTGTGAGCACCGTGTGCAAATCTTAGCCCAAGAAACAGCTTAGAAAGATCAATTGTATATTCATCTGCTGTTTCTACAGAACTGACCCTACCAACACCATGATCAAAGTACCTACTCCATGCTGAATCCTTCCGGCTCTTTGATTTATCATGGAACTTCATTGATGTGAAATGCCGAAGGGGACTTGTATTTGCTGGAGATCTCGAACCAGGAGACCTTAACATAGGCGACTTTGTTCCGCGGGAATCTTTGTGAAACGACTTGCTCATAATTTTCTTCTCATGTTCCTTCCTTTGTGGGTGTGGAGTTGAGAATCTCTTCTGACTAGTTCGAGCTTCCTTAAAGGTATCGGAAATTGCTGTTTCTGGATGAGGTGATACAGTCCTCTGTTTGTTTGTAGTTGGGTTGCGCTGAAGTCGCACAACGGTTGGCTCGGGTCTTGGATTAGGAGAAGCAGTTCCAGGTCTCGTTTTTGCACCTGCAATTCTTCCTGACTGAATAGTAAAAGGAATAGAGGCCAATCTTGCAGAATCCAACCTATGACAAACTGTATGAGAAAACTTTGTTCTCCTAATCCAAGAATTAACCTCTTCATCCATTTTCTTCAATCAGCATAGAACACCTGATAACCAGTAAAAAATCTGGTTCTTTTCCTCCTCCTTCAGCTCAGAAGAAGTTTCAAATTCAAGAATTCCCTTCAAATCCCCTATGAATTTTGCCAAGTTTTCTACTGACAATTTCTTCAAGTCCATCAAAGGGTGGTAGTACATCTAGAAATCAAACTCCAACCTTCAAATACAGTGTAAAAATCCTTCATAGCCCATGTGCAGATAAACCATAAATGATCAATCACCTTCAAAACAACCTTCTCAACACCAAAACTAAAGCTGGAAAAAATCCCAATATCTCTATCAACTAAGCCAAAGATCAAAACTATTTAACCTCTAACAAACAATAGTTATCAGCGAATAATACCATCAAACTTGTAGGCCTACAAAATGCCACTTTCATACCCATCATCAGACAAAAAACCAGACTATTACCTCAAAAAGCAAAACAACCCCTCTTCAGCTCCAAAGTCAAACACCCCCACTAGCTTCTTTCAAAACCTGGAAGATCGCACAAACAAATTAAAAAATATAAATAGATAAGTTAAAGAAAAAAAAAAGCCAAATGAAATAACAATAAAAAAGCATACTTGATTGGCTTAAAGATAAAGAAATACACATCATGATAAACCCCATTAACCAACCAACTCAGCTAATCATTTCCCCAAATACAAATCACAAATCGATAACTAATCAAGAAATATAATAAAGAATAAAAAACACCCATTTTCCTTAGAAATACCCTTTCCATAAAAACAAGATCCGTGTACCAACACACTTACCCAAAGGGTATTTTTCTTGATTTTTCCAAAAAAACAACTCATCTTTAACACAAACTCTTTGTATTCTTTCTTCTTCTTTTTTCACTTCTCTCTCTCTCTCTCTCCTCTCCTTTAAGCCATTATATTAAATGTAAGAGAGGAAAGAGAGGAGAAAACATCAAAAACTCCATTTAACTAGTATCCTTATTGATATAAACTAGACTAGGGGGTTGTATCTAAATAAAAATACGTACAAAGTTATACGTGAGGTGCTTTATGTGGACCAATTGTTGCACGTAGATGATTCATGTGGACCCTGTTTTGCTGCTGACTACAAAAAATTGGGCTATTATAGTGGGCCCTAGGAGTTTGGGTGGGTGGTGGAAAGTGGGGCCCATTAGAAGATAGTCAATAAAAGACAGAGAGAGAGAGAGAGATTAGTATATCTCAAAGGGAATAAAGCAATATAATTGGGAAGAATACAAAGTCCCTATCAGAGAATTGAGGTACGGAATAAAGGAAAACTCAGATTTTTAATCCTTTTTTTTATCTTTTTCGTTTTAGCTTTATTATTTTTAATACTTTGATACAGTTAAATGGTACGGTTGTCACGGATACGTAGGATTGTGGTTGGGTGAGTGGACAGTAAATTAATACTACTACTCCATACTTTTTAGGCGACCCAATTATTTTTTATATGTATATAGTTTGCCAATATACATATTTTATTTTAATACTTAAAGAATTTATCTGTAAATTTATATCAAAATTAAATTGTTTGATTCTCATACTTTAAATTTCGCCACATAAAATAAAACATAGAATATATAATTTCTTCTTTTCAAAAAAAGTAACAATTTTGATCATAGAGTAATTTGTTTATTCTAGTTTGATCATTGTATTATTCAAACAAGCATATGTACGTTGGATTAAAGATAAGCCATATTCTTTTATAATTAAAACTAACGGAGCTAATAGATGCATTACAATCAGTAAAAATATAAAAAGAAAGAGAAGAGGATAAGATCAACTCCCTCAAAATGAAGTGAATCTGCACATATGTAGATGAGATTAATATAGAAAAAATATGAGACTAATACTGGCAGTCAATAAAATTTTAGGTAATAATTTAGTAGTACTTATAAGTTATAGAGCCATTCATATAATTTATCTGAGTTTGATCTTTACCATTTTTTTTCCCCCTCTTTCATGCCCCTATTTACTTAGAAAAGTTAGAGAGAAAAATGAGAGTGACAGGAAGAAGGGGAAGGGTGAAGATTTAATTTATTAGCAACTTCATACGAGAATCTTAAAGTAGCTTTTCTCGTGGTATCAGATATGCCTCTATAGACAAGAGGGGTAGTTTCGATGGCCAGCACCTCCTACCTACAATTCAGGATTGTGAGTTCGAGTCACTAAAGGAGCAACTCCAACAAAGGAGAATCAACGGGGAGAGGAATTGGAAAAAAAAAAAAAAAAAAAAAAAAAAAAAAAAAGAGGTCTGCCTCTATAGTTAAATTCAAAACCAGGATCATAATTTCTTAATTTAAAACTCAACTTTCATGTTTGACTGTGGAAATACATGCAAAATTTTGATATCTTAAATTGGGGCTAGAGATCTTCTGCTTCTTAATTTTTTTTCTCCTAGAAATTGTGATATTGGCATTGAATAAGGTTTCTTTAACTTGCTGGTGCTTTTATTCGACGGATGCAGAAAATCTAATATTTCTTTTGATTTTTTAATGTTAGTAGATCTTTTTTTATATACCATCAAATGGTGTGATAGAATAGAAGTAATGTTGTCATCTTTAGAGGTCTCGTGTCCAAATTCTAAAATGGAGAAACTGATCATAATTAAGAGTGTTTCTCCTTTAATGAATCCTGCAGGACAATAATTTAAATTAGACCTATCGTTGTACCAAATACTATAGGATCATACGAAATATTTTTTCTTTTTGTAATATTGAAATTAAATTAAACTCTTTTTCCTAATGGTTTTTTTGACGAGGAACAAGGAGGAAGCCACAGGATGCACTACCATGGACATGCTTATGCTTGTGTTGTTTGTTTTTCTTTTTAGAACAACAATTCTTTTAACTTTAAGGGGTCGTTTGGTTAGAAATATATAAGGAAGTTTCATTTCGTATAACAGTTCATAATGCTTACATATCGTTTCATTTCTAACATAAAATCATGCATAACTAACATGATTTTCACATAAATAATAAATGTTTAGTTTTGTTTGATGGATGTGGAAAATCTTTTTTTTCGGGAATATGAGCATATATTTTTCTATATACTATCAATGGGTGTAGGATGGATGAGACTATTCCATTTTTAATCAAGCTTTTAGTTCGAGATTTGCAAAGAAAAAAAATTCTTGGTATGCGAGTGCTTCCTCCTTTTAATGGATTCTACACGATGCACATTTAAATTAATCAAGCAAGTAAATATTGAATACCAATAATTATATCAAAAAAGAACCTAGAAAATGATGTCTACGATAACACTGAAATACGAACTCGTAGCATTGTCATTTGAATTCCCAATGTTGAGTATGTCCACTTGGAGACATATTCCACGTACAATATATATATATTCTACGATTTCTTTTTCTTTTTTTATGCTTTTTGATAGTTAGTATTCGAAACTTATTGGTTGAACCAGTTCAATCACAGTCAACTAGGCTCGCTAATAATAGGAATAAAGTGCTTCATACTTAAGTATTCATTCTTAAGGTTCAAACTCAAGACTTCAAATTAAAAATGAAACGATTTCAAATATTTCACAACACCCTTTATTGATTAAGATTTTTTCTTACGACATGTTTATAAGAGGGTTCATGTTTAACTCATCTAAGTTGCACGGAAGCTGTAGAGATATTAAATTAGGTAAAAGAAACAGAAGAAGAAAAAGGAGAAGAAGACAATTAAAATTGTCAGGAGCCATTACTTGCTGTCTTAGTAAGTCCAATTGTATCTTTTCCCTTTTAGACGGAACATGTCTTTTGGTTTGTTGATGAGACAATTTGTAACAGCGTTTCAGGAAAAATCAAAAGCATACAAAGGAGACAATTAATATGCAAATGGATTGGTGATGTTATTGAGACTTGGTTGGTTCTGTAGCTGATATTTTCTCCTATTATTTTTCTATTTTTAGCGTATTCATGGAATTGCATTAATTATACCTGATGTACGCATTAACCTTACTCAACTTGACGCTAAGAAGAGTATAAATCACAAATTAGGTTTTCTTTTCTAGTTTTTGTTTATCATATGCAAATACCCATATCAGTAATAAGAATATATGTAAAATAAATGACACATAATATATATATTATTGATAACCTAAGTTTGTATCAATTTTCCGTGAGTCGTTCAGTCATATATAAAACCGGGTATATAAATTTAAATTTTCGTATATATACAAAAAAGTAAAAGCAGAATATTTAAACTAATTATTTAAAAGCAAGCTATTTTATTTCTGTAACTTTCAAGTTTCAACAGCAGAATATTTAAACTAATTGAATTAAGCGGTCATTAATTGACCATTGAATGGTGATTACTCCTTTTGTGTCTTGTATTTTCATCGAAGTAACTGCTAATTTGTTTGTTTGTTGTTAATCAACAAATCCTAATACATTACTAATAATCTCAACGTTACCGCACTGAGAAACACCCGTAAGATACCCTCCATTCGTTTAGTCAACAAATCGTAAATAACAAAAATATAATATTTCTCAAACCCAAACGACAAAGCAGTGTACTTGATTTTGCCTCATCCGTGAGTTACCTCTTAAAAAAGGAACTGCAGGAGTCGCATTTATGTTGTTTTTAATACAAGGAATTCTTAGAAAATATTATTCTTCATTGATAAAAGCTGAACGAATGATACGAGATCAAGTGGACGTTTCAATATTAATGGCATACTTTTATTGAAAAATACAGAGAATGACTAGAGCAGGGGCAGATCACAGTAGAAGTTATGTGTTTACCCTTAAAACCAAGTAATAATTGAATTTATTCGTGGTGCTAAGAATGCGTGAAATAATTCGATACAATATAAAATATAATGCAAACAATTTAGAAATAAAAAAGGAGTAATCAAACCACAACGATGGAGTAGCTGATGATAAAAGTAGATAAAGTTTGATGAACAGTAGCAAGGGACAGTAGAATTTTCTACTATTTTCTGTTATGAATCTTGTGTGTTACAATGAAGGTCGAAATGCCCTTCTTATAGGTAAACGAAAGAGCCCTAAACATGGTAAAGGTCTAATTACAAGGTAAATCCCTTCAATTATGGGATGAAATATCCTAAAATGGTGGCTTAACGTCTATAATGGTTGAGATATTTACTCCTGGCGAGATATCAGGAATCCACGAAATATCTGGTTGAAACTGACCTTCTGTTACGAGATGAGCTATTGGTCGGTCAATATCGGTCAGCCCGTTTCGGTTGCTCCAATTATGTGCTCGACTTGCTGACCTCGGGTCGAGACAACCCGGTCTCGTATCGTATCCGGACTCGACCCTTCTCGAGCAGTCGACCACATTTGACCCAATACAGATAGTCCCCTCGTTTATTGGAGAGTAAGGACAAAAAA